>VSMD01102775.1:0-156671 GCA_008750895.1 Mirza zaza | reverse complement strand
GACTGGGGAGAAGGCGCGAACACGTGGGAAGGAAGCCTCAAGCGGTGCTCAGGGGCGTCTTGGGGATGAGGGGGCGGAGTGCGGCTGCAGAGTGTGGTTGGACCACCGCCACTTGGGTTCAGGAGGGGACAGCAGGCCCAGCGCCCTCCCCACCCGCCCCGCATGCGTGCACTGGGGTTCGCCCGGAACCGGCCTCCGCGTTGTGTCCTCAGCCTCTGACTTTCTCTCCCGCCGCGGCTTTGCTCGCTGCGCGCTGGCTGCCGCCCAGCTCCGCGCCGCGCCTCATCCCAGCCACCCCCACCGCGTCGCATCCCCGCCCACGGTCCTTCGGCTCTCAGGGTCCCGTTCGGTGGCCAGAGGGCGCTGGACTCAGGTGGCCGAGCAAGGTGCAGCCCGAACGTGTCCCTCTGCCTCTCCGCCCCTCGGGGCCGCCCAGCAGCCTCCGGGGCTCGGCGACGCCAGGCCGCTGGACAGGGGCCCGGACTGCGGCTGTCGCTTCTCTCTCCACCTTTCGGGGACCCAGCTCTTCCCCACCTCCCCCGCGAATCCCGAAAACATCGCGAGGAGGCGCGCACAGTCCTCGGGGACAGGCCCTTGCGGGGAAGGGAGCCCGCCCTGCGCTTCCCCGCGGTGCAGAGGGAGCACGTCGGGGGCTGCGTCCCCGGGGTGGGTGGGGGTGGACGGGGGCGCAGGTGCGCGGCAGACTGGCCAGGGCCTCGTTTACTTGGGTTGGGGCGACCCCTGGTGGTCATCCAGAGTGCCACAGGGCTAGTAACTGGCCCAGAATCCAACCCTACCCTGGCGAATGGGAGAAATGCAGAATTATAGCGGGTGGCTCAGGAGGTGTCAACTGGAGTGAAGAGAACTGCCCCCTCATGGTGACACTGAGGATGACAGAGACCTCCCTGGCTGGCCAAGCCACTCCCACCTTGCCCAGTGTCCCTTTCCAGAGCTCCAGACTAGGGGGTTCAGTGCGGTTTTATTTAGGGAGGTTGTGCTCCTGGAACAGGTCTCCTGATCCCGATGTCCCTGTCGCTGGAGGTGTCTGTGGGAAAGGCCGCCGTCATCTATGCTGTCAACGGCACAGAGATCCTGCTGCCCTGCACTTTCTCCAGCTGCATTGGCTTCGAGGACCTCCGATTCTGGTGGACCTACAACAACAGTGACACTCCTGTAAGTGGTGGAGCAGGGACGGGGCAGCCCAGATCCTCCCTCCCTTCTCTTTTGCCTCCCATCCTAGGCTCTGGTCCTGTCTGGACTGAGACCCTCTGCAATGGTCCCCACGACCCACCCACTTTTTGTCACCCTTTCTCCCAGTATTCTTTTCAGAGCCTGTCTGGAAGGATCTAAGTGGGAGGGATGTTTAGATCATCTTGCCAGAATGTGGGACCTGTTGGAATTCTTAGCTAGAGTCCTCTGTCTGGTCTTTAGAAATACCTGGGATTTGGATTGCTTGTGTCAAAATGAATGACTTAATTTAACAAATAGGAGAGAGAAAGCCCTTTGGAAGGTTTGGAGAGAGGGAACGAGAAGAGTCCAAATGAGGGAAGGGCTGAGAACCTGGACTAGGAAGGAAAGGCGAGAGGGAGCGGGAGAAGGCTGGAGATCTGAGTAGCATCTGCAGGGCCGTGGGGTGGGGTGGGGACCGATCAACCAACAGGTCCTTACTGAGTACTCACCTGCAGTCAAGTAGGGGACCTGGCCTGAGACTATCATGGGGAAGCCACAAGAGACCAACTCTGGATATAAGTAAATGCTGACCTCAGAGGGTGCTGATGAACAGAGCCGGGAGATTGATCTAGGTCTTGATGGAGGGCCAGGGTTCAGATGGGCAGGGGACATGGTGTCAGCAGAGGCGGGCTGGGAAGCAACAGAGGGAAATGAGTGTGGTATTTGCAGGAGTCCTTATATAAAATGCTGTTATGAAGAGAGCAGTAAAGGCCGTGCTACATTCCAGAGAGACCTTAATAAAAGGAAACGGGTTTAGCCCGAAACAAGCAAAGTTCGGGCTAGGCAGGCAGAGCTGTTGCCAGTGGGAGAGGAAACCAAGGGGGAGGAGGCAGGCTCTTCCTGGACCTGGACAGGGGAGGCACCCAAGGAGTGGGCTGGCGTGATGTCATGACCCTTGATGTCCCCGCTTCTTTCTTGGCCTCTCCCCTCCCCTGCCCCCCAGATCATAGAAGGGAGTGTGAAGAACGAGAAGTCTGACCCCAGGGTGACGTTGAAAGACAATGACCGCATCACTCTGGAGGGCACCACTAAGGAGAAGAAGAACAACATTTCCATTCTGCTGAGGGACCTGCAGTTCAGCGACGGCGGCAAATACACCTGTCACGTGAAGAACCCCAAGGAGAATAATCTCGAGCACAATGCCACCATCATCCTCCAAGTTGTGGATCGATGTATGCAGTAGGGGCTGGGATAAGGGCGGTGGAGTGGGAAGAACTTGGGCGGGGGGTGGGGGGGTCACTCAACTCCGTGAAGTGATAAAAGGGACCATATTGGTGTTTTCTTTTGCTTTGCACTTTCAAGGGTTACTGGAGTTATAGCTAAAAGCTAGAGAATTCGGCTTGAACACTTATTCTGCTACTGAATAACTTGCAAATACACTTAGCCTCTCTAAGCCTTATTTTGCTCATCTGTGAAATGGGAACACGGCTGCCTTCTCCTAGGGTGGTTGTGAGGGTCGGAGAAGTTCTCAGCCCGGGAGTGCTCTGTGGCTAGTGAAGTTCTCTCTGTACACGCTGATTATTACCACTAGCGTGTATCCCGCTAGCAAAAGTTGATTGAATATTGGGTATTGGACTAAAAAAGTGCTGTGAATGTTACATAGTGTTCTTCCTTGAGGAATTTACAGTTTGGGGCGGACAGAAGACAGATTAGTAACCGGGATAGAGACAGAACGAGGTCCGTGTGCCACGGGAGAGGCACAGACAGAGATGGAGTAGGACATGGCCCCTCCCCACGGGGGCTTGGATCCCAGTTGGGGATTCGGGTCTGACACAGGTGGACCAATCAGACGGTGAGGCTCCATATGATAAGGAGCCAGGTGGCCCCATGACCCCCACACTGTGAGTGGTTGGAGAAGCAGGAGGTGACAACCAGGGCTGGAGCAGCAAGGGAAGGGCCTGTAAGACTAGGGAAGCACAGAAGCGGAAAAAACGGGAAGGCAACCTGCTCTCCTGGGCGACGTGGGTATCTGGAGAGGGAAATGCCATGAGGTCAATTTTGGGTGTGCCAAGGGCAGGGCCAGAGGCCATCCAGGCAAATATTCTGAGCTTGGAGTCATCCGAGTCAGGTCTGCCTATGGTGACACCCCTCCATCTGAGCTCCTATCACCCCACTTTGTTCTCAGCCTTTTCGAGGGGAAGAGAAGGGAAGGAAGCCAACATTTATGGCACATTTCCTGGTGGCAGGCACCAAGTTAGGTGCCCTCGCTGACCTTAGTTCTTCTGTGTCTCACAAAGCCCCTTCAAGGTGACTCTTCTTTCCATGTCTACAGATTCGTTCATTCCTTATTCAGCAGCTATTTACTGAGCACCTACTGTGTGGCAAACATTGTTCTAGGCGCCAAGGACGCCATGTGAACAAGTCAGACAGATTCTTGTCCTTATGGAGATTACATTCCTCTTCTTCTAGTCGAGGGGGATACAGAATAAGAAAATAAAGAAGAAAATGATGTTGTATAAGAGAACATGGTTAGTGTCGTGGAGAGAAAATACAGCAGGGAAGAAAGACGGGATGGTGGCTGGGGAATGCCTTGCTGGAAAAGGTGACAGAGTGGGGACGTTAGGAGGAGGCAAGAGAGGAAGCCGTGAGGGTGTCTACAGGAAGGTAGACCAGAGGGAACAGCAAGTGCAAAGGCCCTGGGGCAGATGCTTAAAGAACAACAAGGAGGCCGGTGTGTATGGAGTAGTCCCTGAGGGACTCTGAGCAGAGGAGTTAAGGCCTGAACAGGCTCCCTCCAGCTGCTGTGCCAAGAATAGACGATGGAAAGAGGAGACCAGTTAGGACGCTTTTGCAAACATCCAAATCAAGAGGTGGCTTGGGCCAGGGTGGTGGTGAGTGGTCAGATTTTGGAATTTTTGGAAGTTAGAGCCATGAGGATTCTCGGGTAGATTGGATATGGGGCTTGAGAACAAGAGAGGCGACACGGAGGATTTTGGTTATAGCAGTTGGAAGGATACAGTTGTTGCCAACAGAAATGAGGCAGCTTGTGAGTGGAGGAGGTTTGGGAAGAAGTCAGAGAACTGAGTTTTCAGATGAGGAAGCCAAGGTTAGAAGGTTTCAATCACCTGCCCAACATTGCCAGCTAGTTAGTGACAGCTAAATCCTTTAGCTAAAATCCAGAATATGTGACTCCAAAGTCTTCTCACCATCTTAGAGATATCATAGGGGGGTTCTTAATATTTTTCTACATGGGCAAACGAGGCCTAGAAACAGGCAATGAAATTCTCCCGTGGCAATGTGTGGGCCAAGTCAGAACTTAACCTGGGTGCTGTAAGCTCTGATTCCGATTTATTGCAGAGCTCGTGTGTCGGGGGCGGAAGAGGGGAATATTTGTTGTGACTTGCCCTTTTGGATGCCATGTTCTGCTTCTCCTTCTGCCCTCTGGAGGACTGGGGAGGGCTGGGGACCTGGGGGTGGACGCATCCCAGATGCCAGGGGGTGGAGGCTGCACAGCCCGGGCCCTGCCATGGTGCTCGGCTCCAGGTGACTCCTGCTCCCTTGTCCCTGCCCTTCCTTCCCTGCCCTGGCCATGCAGTGGAAGAAGTGGACAACACAGTGACACTCATCATCCTGGCTGTCGTGGGCGGGGTCATCGGGCTCCTTATCGTCATCATGCTGCTCAAGAAGCTTATCACATTCATCCTCAAGAAGACTCGGGAGAAGAAGTGAGTTGGCCTGTGGCCATGCCTGTCCTCCCGCCAGCTCACCCCCCTCCTCTACCCTTCACCTCCCCACCAGCCTTCTGCCGTCCATCTTCTCCTCGTGCCTCCCTCTCTTCCTAATCCTGCCACTCTCTGCTGTATCCCTGCAGCCCCCCTACCCATCGCCCAGCCCCTCTCCTCATCTCTTTCCCTCTTCTCCGCCCTCCCGCTGTGAATTTGTTGAATAAGTTTAGTTTACTGAGTATGCAAACCCAGCCACTGCTCTTCCTCACCCCACTGTCTTTCTTCCCGGCCCACTGGCTTCTCTCTTTCCACCCAATCTAAGGCCTTTTTTTTTTTTAATCAGAGAAAATATGAGATTCCATCTGCAGAGACTCTAAAATGGGAAGACCCTTCTAGGGAGATGGGAGTGAAATTCTCTTACTGTGAAATTCTAAAAATTCACATAGGGAGGTTTCAAAAAAGTCTAAAAAGGCAGATATGGCCTCCCAGGAAGGGAGGGATAAATGTGGGGATGAAATAGACACCTATTAGAGGAAAGGGACGGAAGATGAAGGAGGACAGAGGGTGCAACCCCCCAGGCCCAGAAGTTCCAGAACGGTATCAGGCAGTCTCTGGGCAGCAGGTGGCAAATCTTACGGAACTAGAGCAGGGAAAAGGATTTGAAAGTTGTGTTCTGAGCAAGACAGGTGAGACGGGTGGCCTGCCATGGAAATAGAGAGGGTGACAGTAACAACGAGATGCAAAAGAGGAAGGAGAACTGCTGTGCTCCTGTTTGCTGAAACATTTTGCTCTGTTGAGAGGAGGGAATTGGGCTGGGAAGGGCAGAAATCACACAGGTAAGAGAGGAGGGAGGGGACGTTAAGAGAGCTGCGTTGGGGCTGAGGAGCAGGGGACTGTCCAAGCGCTGGCTAAGATGAAGAACTCAGGGGTTGTCTTCCAGCTTCGTGGTCAGAGACTGCGAGGCTTTTGGTGATCTCAAGAGGGACTAGAAGCACGGAGCTTCGCCAGGCTCTGGTTTTAATAATCAGTCTCACCATCCGTGGATGGTGAACAAAATCAGGGAACAGATTTCTCAATACATGGTGTAAAAGCACTTAGAAAGGACAGCAGTGATCCTTCAGAGCCGCCATCAGTTCATCAAAAACAAGACATGCTAAGCTGCACGTGGTGGTGTGCGCCTGTTGTCCCAGCTACCCAGGAAACTGAGGCAGGAGGAAGTTGAGCCCAGGAGTTGGAGTCCAGCCTGGGCAACATAGTGAGACTTTGTTTCTTAAACAAATAAAATAAACATATGCTAAATGTCTTATTGATAGAGCACTGGCAGAATAAGAGATTGCTCCGTGTAATAACACTTCCTGCTATTCACTGAATGCCTACATATGTTAGGTACTCTGCCAGGCATTTTTATACAGTACTCATAATTTTTGTTTTATAGTTGAGCAAAGTGAAGCTTAGAGTGGTTAAGTGACTTACCCTAGGCCACACAGCTAGTAAGTGACAGAGCTGGGATTTGAACTCTGACCAATTTGGCTTCAAAACTGAAACCATTGTCATCATATTCTACTGTCTCATTGGGCATATCTAGCATTCATTCACTTCTCCTTTCATTCAGTGGCTGCTTTTGAGGTACTGTGTGCAAGGCACTGTGCCAGAGGCTGTAGGGAATTCTGGAAGGAATGAGGTTCTGCCTTTAAGGAAAGAAGACAAGACATGTATACAAATAAATGTACTATGAGGTAGAGGGGATTGGTGCCAGCAAAGACGTTTGATAAAATGCTACTGCTTGGCTTTGGGACAGGGTGAAACTTAGGGAAGGATTTGTGGTCAAATGGGTGTTTGTGGTAGGCCTTGCAAGATGGATGTAATGTAAACCCTGGGGAGAGCGAAGGGAAGGATGTTCCAGACAGAGGAACCACCGAGAGCAAAGGCAGAGAGTTGGGAAGTGGGCACTGTCTGGAGAGCAGGGTCTTTTGTGTGTTGAGAGGATAGGAAGGGTTTAGGGGGGAGGGAGGAGAGAAAAATCTTGCAAAGGGGGTTGGGGGCAGACCCTTGGGGACCTGGGAGTCCAGGCTATGATTGACTTCCCTTCTGACTGCAGGGCACTGGCATGATCAGAGAGCTTGGCCTTGTGGGCAGAGGGACCTGGTGGGGAGAGCCCGAGGGCAGGGGACAGGTACTGGGGAAGCCTGAGGGGGGCCCCTTGAGTGGCAGGGAAAGCTTGCATCACAGCAGGGACAGCGGCTTCTCAAGGACAAAGGGGGTGCGGACAGCATCTCACCGTCGATTCTAGGTGTCACACGTGCAATTTCTCCTCCCTCTTTTCCTGCTCTTCTTTCTTGGTCTCAGCTTAAGTGGCACTTCCTAAAAGCCTTCCTTGACTCCTAGAAAGAGCCTTCCTAGGTTGGGTTCCTCCTTGGTACATCTCCCCTCCTGTCGTTTACCACACTGGATTGCAGGCATTTGTTTAATGTCACATTCCCTAAGGGAATGCAAGGGTTCTGACAGTGTCTGGTACCCAGTAGCTTCGCAGTAGAGAATTAACTACAAGAGAGTACGGTTAGGTGAATAGTAGTTGGCTGGGTTGACTATACCCTAGGTCCGGGAGGTGGGGGACAGAGAGCAAGCGAGAGAGATAGATCCATTCCAATAGAGACATACAATGGCATATCACGGGGCTCTGTCAGTTCATGTTATCATTAACATTTGAACTACACTAGGGATGGTATACTTATCAGATTTCTAGAAGCCTAGTGACTATGTTGGAGAGCTAAATTTGGGATCCAGGAAGATCTTGATAGGCTAGAGTTATGGACTAAATTCTGCAAGATGAAATTGATGAGGACAAAATATTCAGCCCTTCCCAAAGGCCTCAAATCCAGCTATACAAACCCAGAGTGAGTGTAGGATGTAGTTTAGCAATAGCAGCTGTGAAAAAGACCTGGCAGTTTTCATAAACAGAAAGCTCAGAGTGAGGTTGGAGCCCCCTGGGGAGCTCTGTCTGCCCAGCCTGGGCACTGCGTGGAGGAGGGACACCCTGAAATTGGGCGTGTCCAGCTCAGGACAGTCGGGGTGGTATTGCTGCCAGGAGGTGTCTTGCCATCTAACCATCTCCCCTCCCCAGACCTGCTGTCTGTGATGCCAAACCCACTGACTGCTCCGATCCTTCCATGGCCTTTGTTCTATTGCCTCTGGTCACAGAGCTCAGGGAGGGAGGCCTGCAGGGCCCTGGGGGAGGAGCCCTGTATCCTCAGCATACTCCTTGCTGGCCTGAACCCTTTCCCCTGGGGTGTCACGGCCTGGGAACTGACCTGGGGGACAGTGCCTGGTACCCCTTGCCTTCTGCCATGTTGAGACAACTAGGTGATGGCTGAGCCAGATGGAGACCTTTCCGCATGCTAGGCACTGCTCCAGTGCTCATTTCTCCTCCCAGCAGCCCTGTGACAAAGTTGTCATCACTACATCTGTCTTACAGATGAGGAAACTGAGGTACAGGGGTTAGGTGACATGGCTTCTTGCTGCCTTAGCTCCAGGGAAGATCGGGGAGGGCACAGGGCCCTGTGCAGGGGCCACAGGTCCCTCCACAGCCTGGCCCCTCCTCTTGTCACTCTGCTCACCAGGGTCCCCTCTGTCTCCCTCTCTAGGAAGGAGTGCCTCGTGAGTTCCTCAGGGAACGACAACACGGAGAATGGGCTGCCCGGCTCCAAGGCGGAAGAGAAGCCACCCACCAAAGTGTGAGCCCCTGCTTCGGGCCAAGCAGCCGCAGGGAACCTCCCTTTCTGACGAAGCTGATGCTTGAGCCCCGACTGTAGAACTCACGTGCCTGAGACACCTGCTGCTTGGCTCAAACTGTAGTCTTTCTGCACAGGAGAAGCTGGGGTCCTGCCCAGCCCACCCGCTCCTGTCCAGCTGCCCACCCCATCCCCAGCCAGGGCTCCCCAGGGACAAGGGATGGCCAGGGGAGGGGGCCTGTGGAGGGTTCAGGAAGAAGTAAGGAGGTGCTGAGGTAGTGTGGAGGGGCTGGTCCCCAACACCTGGGTAGATGGGGTCCCCTTCAGTCTCCCCACCCTGTACCATGTACACACAGGACCTTGGTCAAGAGGGACATGGGGGACCCGTGAGGGCTGCCCCAAGAGCTGGGCCCTCTTGGGGTGAAGGAAGAGCTGTGTGTGGCTCCCTTTGGAGGGGACAGTGGGCTGGAGGACTCCGGAGGAGACCTGGGGCAGGGGGCTGCTGGCAGGAGGACCCCCACGGTTCCCCAAGTGGGGAACTTTTGTTTTCCTCTGCCCCAGGGAGCCTGTCAACCTTGTCCCAGGCCCCCAGCCCACCCCCTGCTCACAGTTTTTAAGCCCTCCCAGCTGGGCTGGCCGCCTCAGCCTCGAGGGGTCCCAGCCCACCTCACCTGCTCCTCTGCCTTCTGGGTTATTGAGGGGCTCCTGCTGGGGTCCCTGAGCCTTCCTGGAGCGCTGGAGCACTACCTGCTCCTTTCCTGTCATTCTCCTTGGGGAATTGGGCTGCAGAGGTAGCAAGCCAGTGTCCTGGGCCTCTCTGCCTGGCATGCCCATCCCAGCCCCGCCAATGCTGGCACCCCTCTCCTGGGCATGGCAGGACCATTGCCACTCCTGGGCACTGCTGAGCCCAGCTCTTCCCTGCTCCTCCCTGTCGTCTGTAACAGCAGGTGGCATCCTCTTGCTTGAGAGGTTGCACGGTCAAACCTGCCACTGGCTGGCGGCTCCCATGCCCTCCCTTACACCCTCTCCCCTGCCCTGGGCCTGCCCTCCCCTCAGGGACCCTCTTCCTTTGGATGACGGGGCCCTGGGGTTTCCCAGCTGCTTCCTGCTCAGCTGAGCCACCCCCTTCTGCCCTGGGGTTGGGGGGAGCAGGGAGAGGGCGCCCACAGTGCACTTTGTGTGCCTCTGCTTTCCCAGGAACTGGTTTGCACACCCCTGTGTGGGGCTAGACTGTGCCTTAGCTCCTGACTCCTGCTCCCACCCTGCCTTGTCCCCCAGGCCTCTGTGCTGGCACAACAGCAGGCTCGTGTGGCACTGGCCAGGGTGCCCTGCCCTCCACTCCCTGAGGTCATGGAGGGGACTGTGAGGCTGGAGTCGTGTTGCCGATGGCCCCTTGGCCAGTGACTGAGTCTTGGAGACACCTGCCAGTGCGCCTATGGGGGGTCGCAGGCCGGGGGTGGTGATGCTGGAATGGGATCTCCTTAGTGCCGGTGGGGTGGAGGTGGTGAGGTGGGGACGGCAGGGGACATGGTACAGGGGCCTGCACCGACTGCTCCCTTGCTCCCTTATCCAATTTCCGACACTCTAGCCTCTGGGCCCGGAGGAGGGATGGGAGGGGAACAGCTTTCTTTTCCAGAGGGTATCGGGACAGCCTCGGGCTCTCCCTGCCAAAGAGCAGCCGCAAGCTTCCCCAGGTGGAGGTGGGGGAGACTGAGGAACAGCAGCACCTGCCGGGTGCCCAAGGTGGTGCCCAGTGTCCCTTAGCCAACCTGATGGGCTCACAAGGTCCCCCTCTGACCTGCCTCTGCTCCTCCTGTCCTTCTCCACCCAAACCCCCCTGGGCTGGGCTTCAGATTTCCCCGGCTCTGTGGCAGACAGACCAGAGCCGTAGCCACTCAGAAAACTTCTAGCTGCCTTCATGCAAAACTGCTTTCTTCTCCCTTTCCAACGTCAGCATTTGAAGAGGCAGAGCACCTTGGGACACATTTTACTGTCTTGAGAGGAGACCAAGGCTGTGGACTGGGGACAGGAGGGACACCATCCTCTGTCCTCTCCTGGGTCTGCTGCCGACTTCCCAGCGGGTCATGTCGCTTCCCTGGGCTCAGGTCTTTCCATCTGGCAAATGGGTGTCAAAACACTTACCTACCTCACAGGGCTGTTGTGAGGCTTGGCGAGTTGTGTCTAAAAAAATAGTTTTTGGCTTGGCAAGGGATCTGGGAAGCCGGGTATTATAACTGGAGGAATCGTTCCAGGTCTGTCCTGTCCTCATCTCTGTTGCATCCCTACAAAAACACACGTGCGCTCTCTCTCTTTCCATCCCACCCTCTTGGAATTATTTAGTCTTTACAATAATAGAAACCTTGTTTCTGATGCTTAAAGCCTCTTATCCTTGGCTCCTGTTTGGTGGTTTTCCGCAGAGGTGATTGGGACTGCAAGGGGACATTTTTGGTTGCCCCAGTGCCTGGAGGCACTACTGGCACTTAGTGGGCGGAGACTGAGAATGCTAAACTTAGTCCCCACGGCAAAGGATTGTCCTGTCCCAATGCCAGCATTACATCCATGGAAAAACACTAGCGTGGGTTTGTACCAGGATGTATATGGGCAAAGCTGTCTTTCCCAAGCAGACCCTCGGTGCGTGCAAGTCTCCGATGGTGATCTCCAGGGCTAGTGAGGGTGTTTCCTGGGCTTCTGGGCTAGCGAGAGCCATTTGCACAGTAGATCTTGGGACACCCGGGTGCATGTAGCTGCATGACAGTGATGCCAGTGAGACCAAAGACCAAGGTCGGATCTCTCTATTCTTGACCTCCAAATGCGCTGTCAGCATTCCAGGTTTGGGGTTTCTCCCCTCGTAGGAAACAGGGGAGCAGAAGGCAGCCAGGTCAACTTGCCATACTAGACAGGCCGGGTGGGCAGCGATGGGGCTCAGACCCTACGTGTGCCTGGCTAACAGCTTTTGTGGAGCGAGGAGGGCAGGAGCGCGCTCCTGAGATGCAGGAGGCCAGGTGTGCTTGTGTGGCGCTCGTGTGGAGTGTGCGTGTGGAAGTGCACGCGTGTGCACGCAGTGCGGGCGTGTGGCGGCGTGACTGTGGAGTGGGTGGGCCGCGCGTGGAACGGGTGATGCGTGACTGGGGGGACTCTGGACGCTTCAGGAGCCATCTTTCCTGGCCTGAGCTATACCTGCTGGGGCACCTGGAGACTGAGGGAGGACGAGACACAGAGGGGAAGACCAGCTGTGCTGTTGGATTCCATCACTCCATGACTCCATCTCACGGTTCCAGACAGCTGCCATCGGAAGGCCTGGGGGGAAGGAGAGCCAGGAGGGGGAACTTCTCGGGAAAATCCTGTAGCTTGCTTCACTTTGCTTTGTCCCAGGTTGGAGTCCTACCCTCCCACCTCCCACCTGACATGCAGTGCTTTCGACTATCTTATGCATGGTTTATTCCTCTGGCTTGGAGGACAACAACACCCATAGTGAATTTTCCTATATAACAATAGATCAGGTGATGCAGCGATGGGCCTTGGGAGGCCTCGGGTGTGCGGGTACCTCTGGGAGGCGCAGACGTACACACACCCAGCACTGACTTGTGTTCAAGCACAGAATGGATACGATGAGACTATTTTGCCTCTACAACATGTTTTGCATTGTAGAATTGTATTTAGCTTTGCCTTGAATGAAATAAAAATTATGTTTAATAATTTGGGGTGTGGGATTTCCATTTTTTTGGCTAATTGAGAGTTGGGTTCCAGTTTTATTTCTTTTCTTTTTTTTTTTTTTTTTTTTTTGAGACAGAGTCTCGCTTTTGTTGCCCAGGCTAGAGTGAGTGCCGTGGCGTCAGCCTAGCTCACAGCAACCTCAATCTCCTGGGCTCAAGCGATCCTCCTGCCTCCGCCTCCCAAGTAGCTGGGACTACAGGCATGCGCCACCATGCCCGGCTAATTTTTTCTATATATATGAGTTGGCCAATTAATTTCTTTCTATTTATAGTAGAGATGGGGTCTCGCTCTTGGTCAGGCTGGTTTCGAACTCCTGACCTCGAGCAATCCGCCCACCTCGGCCTCCTAGAGTGCTAGGATTACAGGCGTGAGCCACCGTGCCCGGCCAAGTTTTATTTCTTGATAGCTGTACTTAGGACAAATTTGTTTACCTTCTCTGAGCCTCAGTCTGTGTTTAAAATATTACCTACTTAGGTAGGATGACACATGTAAAATGTCTAAGAACATCTGGCATATTCATAGGCATTCAGGTTTTCATTCCAATACCTTCTCTTGAGAAGTTGGAAAGGTGGCCCTTTAATACTGGAGTAATACCGGAGTAATGCTACACTGATGCTCTTGGTCATGATTTGGGTACCATTAAGTGCAATAACATCCCTTCCCCCGGGCTGTAGGCGTAGGGCCAGGCTGGAAGGAGCTGGGGGTGTGTACCAATGAGTGCATGTCTGCTGTCTTGGAACTTATCATGCCACAGTGTGTTACCACATTATATTCCTCTCTTTAATGAGTTCACTTCAGACTGTGTTTCAAAGGGTTCCAGACACTACTCAGCAGAACTTGTTGAAGGACTCTTCCTCCTCAATCAAGGACCCCAGGAAGACAGAGGTCCAGGAGGTCCTGAGTGTCAGCACATGTCCCTGCCAGTCTGTCTCTCCAGCCCTCAGCTGTAGTAGTCGTGCTGTGTGCTCCCTCCCTGCACGGATTCTCAATGCTGCCCATCTCCTGTCTTCAGGTACTTCCTGTAGCCTGGGACCTCCTGCCACCTTCCCATCCGCTATATATCTTTTGGACGTTGAAGTCTCCTGGCCAAGCCTGAGTTGTTGACACTCTAGGAATGCCATGCATTGAACTTGCAGTTACCCCTGCAAGGATCAGTCCCCAGGCCTGGTTAGGTCCTCATCCTTGCTCTGTTTCATCCCTATTTTCTCTCCCTACCCAACAGCCATTATGGCTGATAGGTGACTCAATGTCTCAAAAACAAATTAGGCACTGGGCTGTCCTGGGCAGAACTGGACATAGGGTCACCCTATATTGAATCCCATGGCAGCCCTATGTGGACTCAAGGAAGACTAAAATACACATATTTAGGGTCCTTAATTTGAACTGGTGGCAGGCATACAGATCAGGTGGAGTTTAGAGGGTCTATTAACCTGAAAAGGAAGGTAAAAGTGTACATACGTGCTTCGGGAGCCTGTCAAAAGGGCCCTTATGCAAAACCCGGATATTATCCCTCGACTCTCCTGCATTGGTGTCAGAAAAAGGAGCTGGTTGCACCTCACTTCCCTCCTTCCCTAAGCCTGTTCTCTTCTCTCTGTTGCTTTCATAAGACAGATGTGGGCTTTGCTGGCCCCAAGGGCCTAAGCCTTTGCATCTAAAGGAACCAAAGGGATTTCTATTGATAGACATTTTGGGCCTAATTTTCCTTCTTTTCTCCAAATCCTGCCTTTGGTCAACTCCCCTTCCTCCCCTGCATTCAGTAACCCCCAGACTGAGTCAGATTGAGTCCCAGTTAAGAATAACTCTTTAATTTCCCACGTTTAGCTTTCCAGGAGGCTGGGGGCATCAGTGCAAATGCAGATACCAGACAGAAGGGGCCATGCCACAGGTGCCTCTGCTCCAAATGAGTAGTCACCAATAAGAAGTCTGCACCTTTGGAGTAAGTGATCTGTTCAGACATGGGAAGGAAGGCCGACCTGGGTCATGAGAAGGGGGAACCCTGGGCTCTGAGATTCAGGGGCTAATTGGAGGAAGAGGAGGCCAGAAGGGGGACCAATGAGGAAGGGCCCAGGGGCATGGCAGAGTGATGTCTTTGAGGCCAAGGTAGCAAGGAGTGTTATGAGCAGCATGGCCTAAGTTCACCATCAATCCTTACCAAGGTTACTGGTGACTTCAGCGAGCCCAGCAAAGTGGGATGGGTCAGCCAAGTGGGTGAGGTGGCAGAAACTTGAGTCCTGCGTGTGGAAGAGTCAGTGGGAGAAGGGAACTGGCACCAGTGCATAAGGCTACAATTTCAAGTAACTTAGCTGTGAATGTCATTGGTCCAGGGAGGAGGTGGGTGGACAGTTTTCTTTTAAAGGTGGAAAAAATAAAAGCAAGGGTAAATGCAGACAGGGAAGAGACAGTGGTGAGGAAAAGTCTGCAGTAGCTGAGAGAGAGGAAAGAAAGTTTCATTTAGGTGGACTCGAGGGGAGGGGTCCAGTGGCCAGGTGGAATGACTGGCCTTAGGTAGCTGAGGAGAGATAGAAGAAAGGAAGCCAAGGAAAAACGAGTGGAAGGAAACTTGCAGAGGGGGTGGGACAAGAGATTGAGAGACTTTGCCTTATGGTCTCTGGTTCCTACTGTTATCAGGTGGTTTGTAGAGCAGACTTAAGGTTGAAGCCAGAGAAAGCTAAAGACCCTCCCGATTTAGGGCCCCTGGTGCTCCCACTTCCTTAGGTATATGGCCAGTCCCTTCCCTGGCATTCTAATGTACCTGCACACACTGTGGCAGTAAACTGCACACACTGGGAAGAGGGCGTTCTCTCACAGCGCATGGCTTAAACAAGGCCACTGACCGTGCTAACAGGTAAGATGTGAGTCCCCCTTCCACTGTCTGTGAGCAGATATGGAAAAGGACAATCCTGGACTTAGAATCCAGGGATCTGGTTCAAATTTTCACTCTGTCATTTACCAGTAAAATGGCCTTTGGCAAGCCACCTCATCACTCTGAACTTCAGAGCCCTAAGCTGAAAACTGGGGATGGTTACACCTGCTCATGAGGATTAAATGAGGCAATAGATGTGAAATACTTTAAAAACTACAAAGTGTGGGCCATATAAATTGAAGTAGTTTGTAAGCCAGGTAACAGCCCACAGCAAGACGTCTGGACAAGCATCTCAGTAGTTGAAGTTGGAAAGGACCCACCTAAGGCAAGACTGCACTGCGGCCAAGCCAGCGGATGGCAGATGGGCCCAAGTGTGGCCTTCACCGAGCACAGCCCCTCCTGCTCTGGTGAGGCCGGGCTTTCGGCTGCAGAGAGGGCATGGCAGGGAGTGGTGTGTGTTGAGAAATGGCTTTCCTGGCAGACATGATTCTATGTCAACTGTCCAAAACCAAACTCACGATCTCACCTCCTTCTGTCCCCCAATCCACTTCTCCTCAGGCTTCCCTGTCATCCAGTCATCATGCCAAAAATATTAGAGTCTGCCATGACTTCTTATTTTCCCTCACACCTGAAACCTTTTTGTCAGCAAACCCCATTGGTTCTATGTCAAAAACATGTCATGAACTTAACTACCTCTCACCACCACCACCACCCGTACACCACTGGTCCAGGCCACCTTTGGCTCTAGCCTGGATTCCTACAATGGCTTCCTCTTTGGTCTTCCTGTTTTTGCCCTTGGCCATCCTTAGAGTCTAGTTTCCAGAGTAATCCTTTAAAAATAGAATTAGATGATGTCATCTCTGCCTTTGGCCAACATGGAGTCATTGGGAACCTTTTCCTTTGCATCCTAAACAACTGAAAAATTGGAAAAAACATATGATGCAATGGTTTTCAGACACTGGACAATAGGCAGTGAAGAACTCCCGAGAGAGGGAGGGCAAATGAAGTGAGATTTACAATTGCCCAGCTTACTGTCTGGGGAGGATTTCCAGGCTCCAATGTGTGTGTGTGGAGGGTGGTGGCAGGGGCTGTGGGCTAAGCCCAGCACTCTCCCTGAGTTGAAGAGAGGTGCTGGGAATCTGGGGGAGATCCCGGCAGTTAGAATTTGCGGGGGTGGGGGTGGGGGGGGCGGAGACCTGCAGGGGGTCTCCCTAAGTCTCCAGCTGAGTATGGTGCAGATGTGTGAGGAAACTGCCTGAGGCCAGGGAATAAAGCACCAGAAAGGATTAGGGGCTACAATTCCTGGAGCTCAGCAAGGGCAGCCTTTACTGGAGGGCTGATTTTGCCCCACGACTTTTTCTTTTCTCCAGGACTTCACCTACACCCATGGAGCTTCACCGCTCGGTCTGCCTGCACTCTGACTCCACCTCCGTGGTTCAGGGACATTGCCAACGCTGCCTGAGCCCTCTCACCCTGCACTGTCGCAACTGCAGGGCTTTCCTTCCTTGTTTCTCTTCTCTCGGGGATCACGGCCCCCTGCTGGCTGATGCGTCTGAGAGCCACTTTATGTGTTTCCTTCCTGCCAAATTTAAGTTGCTTCAGATGGGAAAGTAAATCCATTTCCTGTTACTTCATTCTTGTCAGGAGAAATTTATGAAAATTTATGTTCGCACAAAAACCTGTACAGAATTATTTATAGAGATTTTGTTTTGTCATCGTCCAAACCAAGAAACAACCTAAATGACCTTCGACTATGTATAAACAGACTGTTGTACATCCACGCAATGGAATATTCCTCAGAAGTTCCATGCGCTACCATGGATCAATCTCAAATGTGTTATGCTAAGTGAAAGAATTGATCAAAAAGATACTTATGGCCGGGCGCGGTGGCTCACGCCTGTAATCCTAGCACTCTGGGAGGCCGAGGTGGGCAGATTGCTCGAGGTCAGGAGTTCGAAGCCAGCCTGAGCAAGAGCGAGACCCCGTCTCTACTATAAATAGAAAGAAATTAATTGGCCAACTAATATATAGAGAAAAAATTAGCCGGGCATGTTGGCACATGCCTGTAGTCCCAGCTACTCGGGAGGCTGAGGCAGGAGGATTGCTGGAGCCCAGGAGTTTGAGGTTGCTGTGAGCTAGGCTGATGCCACAGCACTCACTCTAGCCTGGGCGACAAAGCGAGACTCTGTCTCAAAAAAAAAAAAAAAAAAAAAAAGATACCTACTTCCCAGTTGTGACCAACGTGCCCCTCTGAGTGGGAATCTTAATAATGGGGGAGGCTGTGTATACGTGGAGGAAGGGGGTGTATGGGAAATCCCTGCACCTTATGCTCAATTTTGCTGTGAACCTAAAACCGCTCTGAAAAAAGTAAAGTCTTAAGAAAACCCAAAACTCAAAAAGAAAAAAAAAAAGTGCCTACCCTATGGTTCTATTGATATGACATTCTGGAAAAAGCAAACTTTAGGGACAGAAAACAGGACAGTGGTTGTTAGGGACTATCAGTGGGGGAGGGGTTCACTACAAAGGGCAAGGGAGACTTTTTGGGGGTGATGGAACTCACTTGCATACATTTGACAAAATTAGCAGAACTCTGTTACAGACCAGAGAGTGAGAAATGACCACTTCAGACCGAATGGAGCCAAATTGTGAGTCTTTATTAGCTGGCCAGCAACCGCCCCCTGCACTGCTGAGAGGCAGGCCCAGGAAGCAGTCCCGAGCCGAAAAGCAGGGAGGTTTTATACTGGCCAAGTAAGGGGCTATGTGACTTTAGTCACAAGAGTTGGTACAGTCTTACGTCATGTTTTCCACAGCTGCAGGGTCCGGGACCCTCCTTGGACCACCCAATAACAATCTTTAGGCAAGCAGGTTTACAGAAGCAGAAAGCATTAGCCCATAGCCCAAACCAAAACGCATTCTTTTACAGATTCAGCAATCATGGTAAAATTTTAACTACACAATACATTACACAGCTTGGAACGATTAAAACAATCAAAGGTTAACTAAGAATTATTGCCCATTGCTACAGGGAACAGCTTCACTATTTGAGCTGAAGGGCAGGCTGAATTTAACTCTTTGAGGTCCATTACGAACTCTGCACTAGGAGTAGTGAATTTTACTGTATGTAAACTACACCTTAAAAGATCACAATTAAATGATGTCACTCTTGCTCACAAACTTCTAGTCTATCTTATTCGGTTCTCACAGTGGCTCAGGAGGTGCTACTGTTCTGCCCCCCTGTGGACTCTGATATCTTCTTTCTCCAACACTCTCATGCTGACTCATTCCACTTGAGCCTCATTGCTCTCCTGTGACTCCTCTAACTATCTGCATCCTCCTGTCTCAGGACCTGTTCCTCTGCTAGAGTGCTCTTCCCCTAGGTAGCCACAGGATTCAGTTTCCTGTTTCAGTCAGGTCTCTGCTCAAATGTTCGTCAACTCCGATTTCCTTGGTCATCATTTCTGCAATAACATCTACCCAGCATGGTCACTTTCTCCTTGTCCTGCTTTATGTTTTTCAAAGCACTGATCTCTACCCGACATCTCTTTGTTTACTAGTTCATTGCATATCTCCTCTAATTAGGATATAAACTCCAGGGGAGCAGGGGGTAGGTCCCTTCTCTGGGGAATTCAGACCTTCCCACTTTCCCTGAAGGAGTGGGACCCTCAGAGGCCAGAAGGAAGGGACAGTAGCCCCCTGGGGCCAGAATAGATTGTGCGGGCAGGTGTCTGGGTCCTTAGTCTGGCAAGGAAGAGCATCTTTAGATGGTGAAAGGTGGTCTTACTAATAAAGTATCCAACAGCGGAAAATAAACTGTCAAACAGAAAGTAAGAGAAATAAACTCACAACGCAACTACCCTTTGTTTAATTAAAACACATGTGGCCTCATTTGTTATCTCTGAGTTCTTTCTCAGCCTTGAGAAAGTCCCGGGCAGACAGGAGGGGCGCAAACTCCCCCTGCTTCCTCAAGAAGAGACGGCACCAGATGCCTCCCGCTGTCAAGCAGTAAGAAGAAACTAATTTCTGCTATCAATCTGCTGTGTGAGAAATAGAAAAAGCCAACAGAGCAGCTTCATAGCCACTTTTGCTATCAGTCCCTTGAAGGAGAGAGAGAGAGAGAAAAGGCCATTTCTACCCTTTAAAAGCACCAAACATCCTTCCTCAAGACCAGACGTTTCTTTCCTCCCTCTTTGTGTTGTGGGCCACTCTCTTTCTTTCTCTCTCTCTCTCTTTATCAGGAAAATAAATAAACTTTTACTTCTTCTTAAGACAGAGTCTCACTTTGTTGCCCAGGCTAGAGTGAGTGCCGTGGCGTCAGCCTAGCTCACAGCAACCTCAAACTCCTGGGCTCAAGCCATCCTGCTGCCTCACCCTCCCAAGTAGCTGGGACTACAGGCATGTGCCACCATGCCCGGCTAATTTTTTCTCTATATATTAGCTGGCCAATTAATTTCTTTCTATTTTTAGTAGAGATGGGGTCTTGCTCTTGCTCAGAGCTGGTCTCAAACTCCTGACCTTGAGCGATCCTCCCGCCTCGGCCTCCCCCAGAGTGCTAGGATTACAGGCGTGAGCCACTGTGCCCGGCCTAAACTTTTACTTCTATATAGCCTATTCACTGTCTGAGAATTCTCGTCCCCCCCCTCCGGCCCCCGAGTATGGACTTCACCTGCTAACAGATGGCTCGCAGGTGGGCTACGCAGGCACAAGGACCCTTGGCTAAAGTAGGGTCTGCAGAGCCGCAGCAAGAACCTCCCTGGAAGCTTATTAGAAATGCAGAATTTTGGGCCCTGCACCAAATGCACTGAATCAGAATTTGCATCATAGCAAGTTTTCCAGGGGGTGCGTGTGCAACTTTGAGAAGCACTAGCCTAAAACTATGGGTACGGCGGGGTCCCCGGCCCAGACATAGCTCTCACTCTGGCACCGTCAGCAGGAAGGTTAGAAAACTTGGGGCTTCTCTGTCTGTCCTTCTCCTCTTCTTTTGGCTATTAAAGGGCCCTAAACAATAAGTTTGGGGGCCTCTGGGAGCAAGCAAGGGAGACCTCAACTCTGTATAGTAATGATTAAGGAAAATATTGATTGAATTCTTAGGGTTGCTGGTCATCTTGAAGTCTCACCACGAGCCTGGAAGGCAGGTTTAATTATCATCATTGTACCCACGATAAAACCAGAGCATAGAGAATCTTTAAAAAGCTTTCCAAAGACATGTAACTGTTAGGTAGCAGAGCTAGAATTTAAACCTTGTTCATTTAGTAAAACAAGTAGACAAACCATTCAGTAGTAATGGTGATGATGGTCTTTGCTGACATAAACTGGGTGCTCGCTGGACCAGGCCCTCCTCTGAGTGCTTGGCATGGACTAAGTCATTTAACCCTCTCAGCGAGCCTCTGAGGTAGAAACCCTGATTATTAGCCCCATGTCACAGATGAGGAAATGGAGGGGCAGAGATGCTAAGTGTTTGTTTAGAAAAAAAGCTTGAAAGACACACAGCAGACTGAGATCAGTGGTCGCCTCTGGGGAGGGTAAGTGGGGATTGGGTTGGGAATGGAAGGGGGGGACTTTAATTCTTTAAACCTTCAGTATTGTTTGAAGTTTTATAACTATGCAATACATTTGTAATAAACACACACACACTTTTGACTTAAAGTCTACCTGCCTCTGAAGTCCGAATTCTTGTCTCTTCCCTGCAATGGCGACCCACATCTCTCCTTTCCAATTCCCTTTGTGTCTTCTCTGTCACACTAAACCTGCCCTGCTCCCTGGACACAGGGCTTCCTGGTGCCTGTTCCTTTGTGCTTGCTGCTTCCTCCAGCGCGAATCATCTCTCCGGGGAGTGGGCAGGCGTGCACCTGCTTGCTCTTTGGCTCCTCTTCTGATAAGGCCGCCCCGTGGTGTTCACACAGGCCTCTAACGCAGGGCTCCCCCGCTTCACATTAAAATTCTTCTTTTAGCTTTTAATGGGCTGTGGGTGCAGTCCTTCCACCTCCCTCTGCAGCGCCTGGCCAAGGGTCACACTCGCCCTCTGTGACAGCTGTGTCACGGCCTGCTTTTAGGTGTGGGGGTACTTTCTTGTGGAGTCAGCTCTGGGCTGCGGCTGGGAGGGCCAGGGCCAAGCTGTGGCTCGGGCTTCACCTCTCTGGGATGCCATTTCTTTCCTTTCCCGTGCAAAATGGGAGGATCTTCTCTACTCACCCACAACTCCCCTCCCAGACAGGGCGAACCCGCTGCAAGACTCTCAGTGTCAGTCCTGAGCCATAACCTGTGGTTTCTTCTCAACTTCGCCAGCAATGTCACTGTGCTCTGAGTGTCATATACAAAGGGAGGCTCCTCTCAGCAGGAGGCCAGGTGCAGAAAGAGCACAAGCACTTCCAGGTTAGCTGCTGTTACCCCGAAACATTCCATGAATGTATACATCTGCATGTGTCTATATATATATGTATAAATATATGTAATATATATATTTTTTCATCATTCTATTTTAAGTAAATTTTTCAACTTCTTCTTTAACCTATGAATTATTTAAAAGTATTTTTAAAGTACTTATGTATTACACATGTATTTTTTTTGCACCTTAACAAATCCTTCATTGGAATACGTATGTATGTATTTTTTTTTTCTTTTCTTTCCTTTTTTTTTGAGACAGAGTCTCACTCTGTTGCCTGGGCTAGAGTGCTGTGGTGTCAGCCTAGCTCGCAGCAACCTCAGACTCCTGGGCTCAAGTGATCCTCCTGCCTCAGCCTCCCAAGTAGCTGGGACTACAGGCATGTGCCACCATGCCCGGCTAATTTTTTCTATAGATATATTTTTCAGTTGGCCAATTAATTTCTTTCTATTTTTTTTTTTTTTTTTAGTAGAGATGGAGTCTCACTCTTGCTCAGGCTGGTCTCAAACTCCTGACCTTGAGCGATCAACCCACCTCGGCCTCCCAGAGTGCTAGGATTACAGGCGTCAGCCACCGAACCTGGCCCATATGTATTTTATATTTTAAAAATTATCATTTGCTATTGCCTTATAACTTAATAGCATTACAATTAGCTTCATCTGCTTCTTGAAAAACAGATTTCTTAGGAAACTTAAGTTTTCTGTTAAACTTACATCTTAAGACTTTATTGGGGGGTTCAATCCCAGGGAGGCAAGAGAAAGGGGACAGAGCTGTGAGGCAGGGGACAAAGGAAAGCAAACCCAAGATGATGTGCTCCTGAGCCAACCACAGCTCCATCAGCTGCGCACCAGATCACAAGAACTGTTTCCTGGGGAACCACGGCTTCTCTGAGCACTTCCAGCCTGGGGGAGAAGGATGAGCAGCTCATCTGCTGGCTCCTTCCTGCCTCCTGTCTTCCACTATTCAACATTTACCCCACAGACGGTAGTTTCCATGTTTTGTTACTCAGCCTCTCCAGGCAGCCCTGGGGAAACCAGAGCTCTCAGGGTGCCGTCAGCTGGCTTGGGAGCTGGGGCTGCTGTGGCTGTCGCCATGGTGTAGCCGCTGAAAGCCGCCCAAGGCAGAGCTGGCCCTGGCCCCAGGAGAGGTGGAGATTGGTGGTGGTATTAGGAGAGGAGCCAATGACAGTGGCCAGGGCTTTACAACTGTAGCAATGGAAGGGGCCGGAGCCGGGCCCACTTGAAGCAGGAAGCTTGGCAAGCGACTGAAGCCTAGAGGTGAGGGGGCAAGAGCCGCAGGTGAGGCTGAGTGGAAATTGCTGGAAGCATAAAACTAGCTCTGGTGCTCATACTACTTTTGAAACTGTTGAGACTTACTTTTTGGACTAGTATGTAGTCAATTTTTATAAAAGTGCCTGAGAAGGATGTGTTATTTTCCAAGTATGGAGTGAATTGTTCTATGCATGTCTGTTAAGCAGGCATGTTAATGGTATTATTTAATCTTCTATACTTGACCAATATTTTACCTGCTTGACCTATCAATAATCCAGAGAAGTGCGCTGAAATCTTCTGCTATGACGGTGGATTTATTAATTTCTCCTTGTCATTCTACCACTCTTTGAAGCTATTTTATGTTGTGTTTATATAATTTTCAAAAAACCATTTATTGAGAAAAAAATTTAAATATACAAAAAAGTAGAAAGACCAGAAAATATCTGTCACCTAGATTGTATACTTGTTGACATTTTGCCATATCTGCTGGGGTTTTTTTCCCCTACTGAAGTATTTGGAAATAAATTACAACTTTGTGTCATTTACCCCAAAGACTTCTGTATGTATCTCTAAAAATTAAGGACTTTGTTCTTACTTAACTACAATATTGTCACACATAATGAAATGAACAATTCCTTATGATCATACTGAGATCATGTTCACATTTCCCTCATTACCCCTTTGCCCAAATACCTTTTGCTGCTATTTCATTTAATTCAGGATCTAGGTAAGGCCAATATCTTATATTTGATTGTTATGTCTCTTAAGTCCTTCATGACGTTGATTTGTTGAAGAGATTGGGTTACTTGTGTGGTGGAATGTCCCATCTTCTGGATTTGTCTTTTAGGTTTCAAATGGTACTTTAATTTGTTCCTTTAGTTCTTATATGTCCTACAAACTGGAAATTAGATCTAAAGGTTTAGGTGAAGCATTTTTGCTACGATGCCTTTAGGTGATGCAAAGGAAGGTGTACTTCACGTTCACACCAGGAAGAACACGTATCTGGTTATTCCAGTATCAGTGGGTAAGGCGATGACAGTCTGACCCCTCCCTTTTACAGTTAGGTTTCCTATTGAGATTAACAAGGAATCTCTGGGGTGATAATGTAGGTATTACACAAATATCCAGTTCTTCATGGTCTTAGTCCATTTAGAGTGCTATAACAAAATACCTGAGACTGGGTACTTCATAAACAACAGAAATTTATTGCTCACAGTTCTGGAGACTGGGAAGTCCAAGATCAAGGCACCAGCAGATTCAGTGTCTGGAGAGGGCTCATTCTTTGCTTCATAGATGGCCCCCCATTGCTGTGTCCTCACATGACAAAAGGGACAAACGGGCTCCTTCAAGACTCTTTTATAAGGGCACGAATTCCATTTGTGAGGGTGGACCTTTCATGACCTAATCACCTCCCAAAGGCCCCACCTCATAATACCATCACCTTGAAGGTTAGAATTCAACACACAGATTTTGAGGGGAGACACAAGCATCCAGCCCGCAGCATTCATTAACCTTTCACTTAATGGTTTTACGATTCATTGATGATCCTTGCCTGAATCAATGATTTCATTAGGAGTTGCCAGCAGTGGTTTTTTGTCACTCATCCATATTGATTAGCTACACTTTTCAGGAAACAAGATCTTTCCCTCACCACCTGGAGCCATCCCTTTACCTGAAAGTAGATTCCTATGGCAAAGCAGAATAATGCTAAAGTTTTTCTCTTTAAATGCCATTGCAAAGTTCAGACTTGGTGTGATCGTCAACTCCAGTGGTGACAGGATTGTGTTGTTTTGTTTACAAGTTTTCACTTAATATACCTTCCTGAGGAACTGAGCCTTTTGTAATTATGTAATGATTTTATCCTAAAGTCAGTTTTGTCTTGTTGTCCCAAATCTCTACTTAAAAAAAATTATATAGCTACCTCAGGTTAAATTTGGTTAAGTGCTTGCTTTTAAGTGTTTGCTTTTTATATCTTTTTCCACCTTTTTAATTTTAATGGTTCTGTACTGTGGTGTGTTGTGTATGTCTCTTATAAATAACACATAGCTTGCTTTTACATTTTTATCCAATTTAACTATCTCTGTATATTAATTGGTGAGTTTAACATTTATTGTGATTATTTTACTCTTTTTTTTACTATCTTTTTGTGTTCTATTTGTTCTATTTTTTTATGCTTTTCCCTCCTCTTAGTTCTCCTCTTCCTCCTCCTTCTTTTGAGATTGCTTGATTTTCTTTGATTTTTCTTAATCTATTTCTTCTTTTTAGTGTTTTGGAAGTGACACACTTTATTTCCATTCTTTTGGTGGTTACCCTTTGACCACCTAGAATATAGTACAAACACTTTGTGTAACATAACTTTAATCAATATTTAACATCCCTCTTGAACAACTTAAGAACTTAAGACTGTTTTAACTCCAATTATCCCCTTCTACTTTACATGTTATTGTTACTCCATATTTTAGTTAGGCTTTTAAAAATTAACCCATAAAATAGATTATTATTATGTTATATACACTAAGTTTTAGATTTATCTACATTTTTACCATTTGCCTCACTGTTCCTTTTTTTTTTTTTTTTTTGAGACAGAGTCTCACTTTGTTGCCCAGGCTAGAGTGAGTGCCGTGGCATCAGCCTTGCTCACAGCAACCTCAGACTCCTGGGCTCAAGCAATCCTACTGCCTCAGCCTCCCGAGTAGCTGGGACAGGCATGTGCCACCATGCCCGGCTAATTTTTTCTCTATATATTAGTTGGCCAATTAATTTCTTTCTATTTATAGTAGAGACGGGGTCTCGCTCTTGCTCAGGCTGGTTTTGAACTCTTGACCTTGAGCAATCCGCCCGCCTCAGCCTCCCAGAGAGCTAGGATTACAGGCGTGAGCCACCGCGCCCGGCTTGCCTCACTGTTCTTTCCTATATCTTGGTTCTTCCTTTCATTTTTCCAAATGAAACATTTAAAGAAACAAAAAAGGGCTATGTGCTTTAGGTGTTTCTTTAGAGAAAGTTTGATGGATGTAAAGTCTGCTTTTGTTTTTTTGAAAATGCCTTTATTCTTGAAAGATAATTTTGTAGGGTTCACAGTTCTTGATTGACTACTGTAATCTCTTGGCACGCTGAAGATACAATCCCCTGTTCTAGCTCCTTTATTGGTGTGGGTAAGAAGGTCTGTTGTCAGTCTGACTGTGGTACCTTTGCGGTGCCATGGGTGATGTGGGTTTTCTCTCTGGATGCTTTAAAGAGTTTCTTTTTATCTTTAGGGTTCTGTAATTTCACTATAAAAAGCCTCGGTGTGGATTTATTCTAATTTTTCCACCTTGGTTGTATGGGTGTACACTATGTGGTATACGCTGTATCTGGGATTCACACCTTTCATCAGTTCTGGAACATTCTCAGCTATTCTCTCTTTGGATATTGTCTCTCTTTCATTGTCTCTATTCTCTCTGGAACACTGGATATGTTAGCCCTTATCATTCTAGCCTCCACTGCTCATGGTCTTGTTTTCTTATTTTTTATTTCCTTATTTATGTCTGCTGTAAATTTAGTAACTTCTTCAATCTATCTTCAAATTCATTCATTCTCTCTTAATCTGTGTCTTAAATGCTATTTACCCCATCTACTCAGTTTTCCATTTTAAAAACTAGTCTTTCTCTCTTTCTTTCCTTCCTTCCTCCTTCCATCCTTCCTTCTTTTTTTTTTTGAGACAGAGTCTTACTCCGTTGCCTGGGCTAGAGTGCCGTGGTATCAGCCTCGCTCACAGCAACCTCAAAGTCCTGGGGAATCCTTCTGCCTCAGCCTCCCGAGTAGCTGGGACTATAGGCATATGCCACCATGCCTGGCTAATTTTATATATATATATATATAGTTTTTTTTTTTTAGTTGTCCAGCTAATTTCTTTCTATTTTTTAGTAGAGATGCTCTAGCTCAGGCTGGTCTAGAACTCCTGAGCTCTAATGATCCGCCTGCCTTGGCCTCCCAGAGTGCTAGGATTACAGGCGTGAGCCACCGCGCCTGGCCCTTCCTTCCTTCTTGACGGAGTCGTACTCTGTCACCCAGGCTGGAGTGCAATGGCACAATCATAGCTCACTGCTGCCTCGAACTCCCTAGGCTCAAGTGATCCTCTTGCCTCAGCCTCCTGAGTAGCTGGGACTACAGATAAGCACCACCACATATGGGTAATTTTAAAATTTTTTGTAGAGATGGGATCTTGCTATGTTGCCCAGGCTGGTCTTCAACTCCTGGGCTCAAGCAATCCTCCCACCTGGGCCTCTCAAAGTGCTGAGATTACAGGGGCGTGACACTGTTCACAGCCAGTTTTTATTTCCAAGAGCTCTACTTGATTCTTTTCTAAAAAGTCCTGTCAGTTTTGCTTGATTACCAAAATATCCATTTATAACAGAAAATAACAAGTGTTGGTGAGGAGGCAGAGAAATTGGAACTCTTGTGTTCTGTGGATGGGACTGTGTAATGGACGCAGCCTCCATGGAAAACATATGGCAGTTTCTCAAAAAATTAAAAGCAGAATTACCATAGGATCCAGTGATTCCACTTCTGTGCATGTACCCCAAAGAACTGAAAGCAGCCTCTCAAAGAGATACTTGTACGTCTGTGTTCACAGTAGCACTATTCACAATAGCCAAAAGATAGCAGTAACCCAAATGTCCTTCAATGGATGAATGAACAAAATGTGGTATAAACAACAGAATATTATTCGGCCTTACAAAGGGAGGAAATTCTGACACATGCTACAACATGCGTGAACCTTGAGGACACTATGCTAAGTGAAATAAGCCAGGCACAAAAAGACGAATACTGTACAATTCCACTCACATGAGGTATCTAGAGTAATCTAATTTATAGAAACAGAAAGTAGAATGGAGGTTGCCAGAGACATGGGTGGCAGGGAATGGAGAAATAAGGAGTCATTGTTTAATAGGTACAGAATTTCAGTTTTACAAGGTGAAAGCAGTTCTGGAGATGGATAGTGGTGTAGTTACACAACAATGTAAATGTCCGTAATACCACTGAACTGTACATTTAAAAGTGGTTAAGATGGTAAATTTTATGTTGAGTCTATTTTACCACAATTAAAAATAATTTTAAAATGTGGAAATAGTATCCATTTTTATTCTTTAAATGTTTCATAAATTGTGATATTGGAGGCACTATAGTGCGGTAGTTCAGAATATGAACTCTGTATTCAGAAATGTTCAAGTTCAATTTACCAGTCTATAACCTCAGGCAAGATACTTAAGCTCATTGTACCTTAGTTTTCTTATCCATAAGATGAGGACAAGAATAATACTATCTTATAGGTTTCTGTAAGTGTTCGATGAAACAGTACATGAAATATTACCGTATCCGGTACATAGAAATACACTATCTATGAGTATTAGTTATTATCATAATTATCTGATCATTCTGACATCTGAAGTCATTGAGGTTCTAAATTAGCTGTTTTTGGTGATTCCACTTATGATGTTTTTCTTTTGTAAACATTCTCTGACCTTTGTGAACTTATTTTTGGAGGATCTTTGTCTGGGGATCTAGAGGCTCTAAATTTGGTATATTTTCCTCCAGAGGACCTGCCTCCTAAGACCACATTTGGCCCCGTCTCTGCTTCATGTGGGAGTGCCAGGTTCAGCTCCCCTCCCTGCCTGGTTTAGTTCTTTTGTGTTTTTTTTGTGTTTTTTTTTTTTTTTTTTTTTGAGGCAGTCTCACTCTGTTGCCCGGGCTAGAATGCCGTGGCATCAGCCTAGCTCAGAGCAACCTCAAACTCCTGGGCTCAAGTGATCCTCCTGCCTCAGCCTCCCAAGTAGCTGGGACTACAGGCATGCACCACCATGCCCGGCTAATTTTTTTTTCTATATATTTTTAGTTGGCCAATTAATTTCTTTCTATTTAAGACTGGGTCTCACTCTTGCTCAGGCTGGTTTTGAATTCCTGACCTTGATCTATCCATGCGCCTCAGTCTCCCAGAGAGATTACATGCATGAGCCACCATGCCCGGCCCCCTCCCTACCTGGTTTAGTTCTGATCGCAGCCTTCATGTAGGTCTTGACCCAAGATTTCAGGTTACTGCTCCCATCACCACCTTAGTTTCAGCTCACAGCTCTGATGGTTTTGCTTCATTTTATTTTATTAAGTAATGAAATGAGAATTTTCATTATTTTCTAAGAACCTAGTAAGGCATGAACAAGTATATTTTATCTAGGATCTGAGTCAACTATAATGAGAGGGTCCTCAGAAAACCTGAGCCTCTGTATAGCTACCAGAGAAGTCCAGGGGCTTAATTCCTCAACCATTTTGAGTGCAGGGACATGCTTATATCCTTAGAACCCAGCTTGGGGACTGCCTCATGCCTGGCAGGTGAAACTTTTTTTTTTTTTAATAGGCAGGAGTCTCGCTGTCGCCCAGGCTGGAGTACAGTGTCACGATCATAGCTCACTGCAGCCTGGAACTCCTAGGCTCAGGTGATCCTCCCACTTTAGCTTCCCCAGCAGCTGGGACTACGTAAGGCTCACACCACCAAGCCTAGCTAGTTTTTAAATTTTTCCTAGAGATAGGGGGTTGTCTCACTATGCTGCCCAGGCTGGTCATGAACTCCTGGCCTCAAGCGATCCTCCCAAAGTGCTGGGATTACAGGCATGGGCCACTGCACCTGGCTGAGCCCCACTACTGTCTTTTTTAATGAATGAAAGAAACCACACTGAGGGCTCTGGAGGTGGAAGAAGTTAGGACTTAGAGGTGCAATACCTCTTTCCAGCCACTTGGGGAGCCCTGATTAAATGTCACCCTTGACTGACTCCATCATCTCCCTCTGGAATCACAGGTTATTCCTGGCTGGTGGCTGATATCACAGGCAGGGAGGGACAGAGGGTGCAGGGAGAGGCCCTGCATGGGAATGAGACCTGCTCACCCTGGCTCCCCCAGTCTGCAGCTCACTGTGTCCCCCACTCAGTAGATCCGGTTTCCATCTCTCCTCTTCCTCCTGCCTCTATTTTGAGACACAATTGCCTCCCTTGGACTTTTTTCTCCCCAGGCCAAAGAATAAAGGTTCAACTGGTCCTAGCTCAGTTCTTATCAAGCTGCCCAGCCAACCTATGCTGAAGATTTCACATACCTGTTTAATGGCAGCAGCCACAGAGGTAACAATAATAACAGGAGGTAACAGTAGTGGCCTACAGTGTGACAGAGTGTTTTACATTACAGCTGGTTTCTTGCTCAGGTGGGCTTGGGGATGGGTGGAGAAGGAGAGGGCTGGCTCACACCCTTTCCTCCTCCACTCCAGCCCTTGGTGATCTGGGCTCTCAGGATAGAGCATACTTCCACTCAGCAGAGTGGGAAAGTTTCTTCTCGGCTTAGCGATGCCTCCGAAATCTCAGCCCACGGCTGGCTCGTTTAGTGGGCTGTCCCTCTCTCCCTGGAATTCTGGGAGCACCAGGAGGTGGCTGGCCTGGGGCTGTCCACTTCCTTCAGGGTGCCTCTGGGCTGTGGGGACCTGTTAGAGGAAGGGCAGCTCTTTACTGCTTCAAGAAATGCTGAGGTGTGGGCGGAGAGGTGTGCCCAAGGGGCTGTTGCTCTGTGTCTGACTCCAGGGGTCCCTTGGTGGGCAGGGCACAGGGGAAGCAGCTCCCAGCACGGCAGAGGGGCAGCAGCATTACAGCTCAGCCTAGAATAAAAGAGACCCAGGAAGAGAAAGTCAGATGATTTGAAACTGGCAAAGTGGTGACATGTGCAAAATTAGTCTTCCTTTCCTGAAGCTCTTTGCTTCTCCCAGTACGCTCCAGGGGCCAGGAAGTCTCACAAGCCTTTCTACCCTCTTCCTTATCAGAATCTTCTCTCTGGAAAGGATCTCATAGTCTCATTCCATCAGAAAATAAAGCTTGATGTGTTCCATACCCTAAGGTATTTGCATCTAACAGGAATCTCTGACCTGAGGAGTTTCAGCCTTAATGGTGGAATCTCAGGCTGTGGCTTGCTGGGAGGGAAAAGTATTTGGAATGTAAAGGGTTGTCAGAGTCATTTGGATCAAACCTAAGGATGGTTTGGTACCCCCCAGTGTACAGGAAGGGCAGGAGGGCACACAATGGGTAGGGCCAACAGGTGCTTACCTTCCGGACACCGTAGATCCAGTCGAGGTAGGCTGCGACCTTGGTGTACACTCCTGGGGTGTGCGGGCTCCCGCAGCCGTGGCCCCAGCTGACAATGCCCACCACCTGCCACTGGCCAGACTGGTACATCAGGGGCCCACCACTGTCACCCTGGGAGAGGCCAGAACAGGGGCTGCTGGGAGGGCCGGCCAGGGGCTGGGCTTCTCCTTCCTCCCCTCCCTGAACTGGCCCACCTGTGTCCCAGTGCTCCCTGTACTCCCTGCTGCTCCTGCACCCCAGAATGCTCTTCCTTACAGGGCAAAATGGTCTGTTTGGGGTCAAGGAAGTTGTGAGTATGCTGTCAGCCCTCCCCTGGAGACTCACAACTCACACTAGCAGGTTGAAGGCTCTGAGGGGTGCAGTAAGGAAGCCTGGTTGTCTTTGTTTAACCTAGTAGCTCCCAAATTTATTTAACCACATATGGAAGAATACCCCATATTCTATAGGGTATTACCCTATAGGTAATATAGAATACCCTTTTCTAAGCAATTGGGATTCAACTAATGGAAACAAAACCAAAAACCCCCCAAAGATCCCTACTGTTAGGAAGCTTAGAATCAAATGGGGTGAGAGAGAGACAGTAAACAAGCAAGTAACAAAACAAGAAAAAGATAGTGAAAAGTACACTTATTTGGGGTCTTTACTGGCTCTGATAGGTCCTGGGGCTTCTTCCCTCTGAACCCAATAACACGGTAGCCTACCTGCCTGTTTATGCATCCCACTACCTCCACCGTGAGCTCCCCGAGGGCTGACACTGTCCCCAAAGCACGCCATGTTCGGGGCACACAAGAGATGACTAAGACATACCTCTTGCATGAAGGAACTTAGTGACTGAAAATGGGGGTGAGAGCAGGGCTGGGGGTTCTAATGACAATGGCTCAGGAGAACCTCTGGCTGTGTGGGAGAGTGAGCATGTACAGGGATCGCTAAGCTATGCTGAAGGCCAGCGAGGGTGGGGTGAGGGGACATGCACCAGGGTCCATCCAGCATGAGGGAGATTTTTTCTAGCGCAGTGCAGCAGTGTGGGGACAGTCACAGAGGAAACAAACCTGGGGGTCCAGCCTCTACTCCTGTAGATTGTGAGAAGGAAAGGTGGGCGAGGAGGGTGAGTAATGTCATGTTTGCGTGTGAAGTAGACATCTGAAATCTTTCTGCTTGTCTGCATCCATACATCCATTTTTTTTGTTGTTTGTTTTTTTTTTTTGAAGAGATGGGGCTATCACCCAGGCTGGAGTGCAGCCGAGAGATCATAGATCACTGTAATCTCGAACTCCTGGCCTTAAGCAATCTTCCTGCCTCAGTCTCCTGAATTGCTGGGACTACAGGTGTGAGCCACCACACCCAGCCCCCATCCATTCTTATATCTTTATCTGACCGTGTTCTTTCCTTCCCTCCCTCTCTCTCTTCCTCTCGTCATCCCACATTGAGTGCCCGCTGTATACAAGACTTCACATGGGGCATTCAGCCTCTGGGTCTTCTTGTCTCTCTAGGACCTACATCTCTAGTCATAGACTTCCTCACGATCCTTGGAGGTCCCACCTGGCAGCTGTCCACGCCCCCTTCCGGGATGCCCGCACACAACATCTTCTCAGTGACGTCCCCCTGGTACGAGTCCTCTGCATTGCACTTTCTGCTGTCAATGACCTCGACTGATGCCTGCATCAGTATGTCAGACATCTTCCCTGGGAGGTTGAAAACATACTTATATTCCCATTCTTTCCTTGTACTCCCCAGCTTAATTCTCTGTATCACCAAACCACTTTGCTTTTTGCCTGGCACCTTGGTGCTTGGTCCTTCAGGATGGGTTTTTCTGAAGGATGATCCTCCTTCCCATCACCTCTGGGAGAACTGCTCCCTCAAAGAAGGACATCTCTTGCCCTGTGGTCCTGAGCCCAGAATTTACCTCCATTCTCTTCCGTAAGGCCCCATCCGATGACCCAGACTGGGGTGGCTGGAGCGAGCTCCTCATCAAAGAAGGGCAGGCAGATGGGCCTGATTGTGTCTGCAGGAGCAGAGAAGAAGAGGGAGACCCTATATTAATCATACTTTTTATTTTCTGTATTTTATGCTGCTTTGTGGCCGGTCTGGGAGAGATAGGGTTATCTAATTTCTGCAGGGCGTAAACAACTTGCATGTGGGCATGTCTTTAATATGCAAACCAACCAATTCAAAGCTCACACTCCCAACCACCTCCTTTACCTAACTCTCACACGCCAAGCCAATATTTTCCCTGCTCTAAATCACTCCAGGACCAGGTACCAGACAACTAGATACCAACCTCCATAGCCCAGAGAATTGCTCACACTATCCAAACCCATGTTTGCTCAAACTTGCCTGCCTGACCTTGTCCAGACCTTCCCATGGAAACCACAGCAGTGACTCTGAGCCACACTTTGACCTCTTGCCTTCTGCTTCCCCACTGCCCCAGGTGATTCCCCATGCGGCCCTGCGTGGCCTGTCGAGGTATGTCCCTTTTCCTCAGGAACCATAAATAATAAACTCTTCTCTCAAAGATAGTTTTGTTGCCTTACCATACCCGATTAAAACAAATCCCAGGCACAAATCTCTGGAAACAAACTTGGGGTTCAGGAAAGCCTGCCAGCTAAGCCTCCAGAAAGGGTTTCACCAGGGTGTCTATAACACTTGCTCTGTAGGATGCTGGGAGAAGTGGCATAAAAAAGGATTCTGTGGCTAAATAATTTAGAAAATGTGGATTAAACATAATAAAACGGATTATTTTAAAAACTTCTCATACCTTTAATAAACAAATGTGCTCTAAGAAGGGAGCTCTAGTATGAAAATGTTCCCCAAACTTATTTGACAATGGAATATTCTCTCCCCTAAGGGACCACTGTCCTGTGGAGACTACAGTGGGAAATGCTGATTGAAATACTATTCAGTATACACACGGGGCGGCTAACAGAGCTGTTTGAAGATTCCGTAGGCTGCCTTAGAAATAAGGAGTTCTCTGCTCTCGGAAGAGAGCAACCGGCCGCAAAATGGCACCTTGGCAGAGGTACGGTGCAGGCTCTTGGGCATTGGTGATGGTTGGGGAGTGAACTGGATGATCTTTTAAAAAGGTCCTATGGAGAAAACAGACCTTGGAAGGATCTCCAACAGGGGATGGTTGGGGGGTGTTAGCTGACAGCTCGACAGGATCTCATGGCATCGCTGATGTTAGGCTGACGTAATGGTTGGAAACAAATGGGCAGGCTGAGACTTAAGAGGGGAAATGATGTGCCAAGGCCACTCAGTGAGCCAGTGGCCCAGTGGGAGTGAAACCTGACGTAAGAGGCTCAGGTGACCCTTAGGCTGTCCTCCCAGGTACCACCTCTCACCTGAGAACGTGAGTGGGGACTTCAGCTTTATGAGGGCGATGTCCTTCTCTTTGGGGTAGATGGGGTTGAGCTCAATGACGAGGATCTTGGCCACAGATAGGGCATGGGTGTTGCCCAGTCTGTCTGAGCCAGCCTTCACCTTCCAGCTGGGCACATGGAGATAATTCCTGCGGGCAGAGAGAGCTGGGTTCAGGCCTGAGCCAAGCATGAGGAGGCTTTGCCAAAGGCGGGGTCCCCAGGGCCCTGGGATTGGGGTGCTGGGTGTTGCTGCCCTAGAAGGTATATGGTAGAGAAGGGCCAGTCTGAGGACTCACCTACCAGAAGCCAAATTCTCAAGGGAGATTTCCTCAGTGAAACCTGCCCAAGGAAACTTCAAGGGGGGCTGGGGAAGGGGCTCTTTCCAATGCCTGGGGTCCCAGCACGCTCTCCTCCAGCCCTTTGCGCTGTCTGTGTTACTCACTTGGTACTTATGTTGTGGTCAGTTACATTTTGTGCTTGCCTTTCTTTCTCCCAATGCCAGACACAGCTTAGTGTGTGGGGGTGTTTTTCCAGGAAGGATTTATAGCTCTTGCCAGATTCTCAAAACAAAGTTAGGAACCACTGGCCCAGACTGTGAACTCTTTGAAGACAGTGATGGGGTGTAATGTGCTTGGGCACATATCTGGTGCTTGGTACCTGGGTAGATGCTCATTAGATGGTGAATGAATGAATGAATAAAAGAGCACCTGGGAGTGGCCCTTCCTAGAGGTCTGGCCAGGCTGTCCTCTGCTGGATGGATAGGGAATCTATACTTTTTGATTTTTTTAAGTTTCTGGACATAATGCATGAGTGGTCATGACTCTAGATGCTGGAACCACTTCCTGGAAGACTGGCCAACAGAGAGGGAGTTCTCAGGAGCCCAGGCAGAGCGGAAGAGCTTTTGTGGAGTGAACAACGTGGGGGCGGGGTGAGGACACCTGATATCTGACGGGCTCCCACTGGGAAGAGGTCATGCTTGGCTTGATGCCCAGCACCCTCCGCTCAGACCCCGGTGCCTAACAAAGGGCATCACGGCCAGAGTCTCACTGGGGCGGCCACGCTCTGGCCGTGGTCTCTAGGGGACAGTGAGGAGGGGGGAGGCGTCAGGAGACAGGGCCCCAAGCTCTGCCCTTCCTGGCCCCCTTCCCTCCCCCACAGGCCTCCTCACAGCCCGGGGCCTTACCGGAAGCAGTGGGCTGCCGTGAGGATCCAGTGGGAGTCCAGGATGCTCCCCCCGCAGATGTGCTGTTTGTCGTATTGGATGCTGACCTGCCAGGGCCAAGAATCCACAGAGGCCTCTTCCCCGCCCACCACCCGGGAAGTCTTCAGGTTCTTCCCACAGGCTGGACTCAGTGGAAGGAGGAGAAAGCAGCAAGTCAGGCTCTGGGGGACGGGGCTGCTTCTCCCCGGGGTCCAACAGCCACCCCGAGCACAGCCCCTGTGACTGGGCCGGGAGGACGGAGGAGGACCAGGCCATTTTTGAATTATTCATGGGGAGATACTGAGTGTCCTAGACCACTGGCTTTTCCCAAATTTCCCTCTCCTTTTTTCTTCTTTTTTTTTTTTTGGCTTTGGGTATGTTTAGGAGTTTAGACTGTGAACATGGACGTGTCTATCGTGCTGGGAATTCTTGACCTCCCAACCTAAGGGTGAGGTAAAATTACGAAAGCCCTGCCCAGGTGGAGTGCCCCCAGCCACTCCCGATGAGTAACAATAAAGAGACACCCACAAGCTCCTTGCAGCTCCCTAAAAAGTCATTCTGTTTTTGATCAAGGAAGCTGCCCCTTTCTGAAATGCTGTCTCTCTTCCTGTTTATCTAAATCATTAATTAATGCAACAAATTTGTGCGGAGTGCCTACCGTACTGGGTGCAGGGAGAGAGTGGTGGGCAAGACAGAAAGACAGACATGGTCCCTCCCTGCTGGCACCTGCAGACTCAGTTTTCAGTGTTTAGTCTGGGCACCGCCTCCAGGCCACCAAATCCCTGGGGGTTTTCCTCTCTTGGAGTTTTCCTAGCCTGCCAGAGTGTTGGCCGGCTTTTCAATGAGGTTATGCTTAGGCCTTGTCTTCCCGGTGAGACAGAGGCTCCTCGAGGGAGGACCTGTCACTCAAGCTGCTTCGTGCCTTCAGGGCTACTCTGTGCAGCATCGCAGATGATGTGGCTGTTCATTCTTCATTTATTCATCCATTGACCAGCCACCGTGTGTTAGATCCCACACGCTAGGGGTTGTGGGGAGGGGTCACATGATGTTGAATAAAAGTCTTAACATCTCATAGGGAAGCATATACACTGTCACACTGCGCGGGCAGTGATGCGACCTTCCTCCTCTTCTCTTGGGCTTTCCAATTTCTGGCCACCCTTCCAGGCCCAGCTTAGTGCTTCTCCATGAAGCTGGGAGGATGAGCCCGGCCACAGTTCTGGTTTTCCCTTCTTACCTGCTCTGTTAGAGCTAGAAGGGTCCCCTGAGATCCTCACTGGGAAGATGAACTAAAGGGCTTCCTAGGAAAATGGACCTCAGAGAGGTCAGGTGAATTATTCAAGGTCACACTAGAAGTGACGGAGACGGGTGTCCAGGTCTTCTGACCCCTGTCCAGCTCTCTCTGCAGCATGTTGACTGTGACTGCCACTTGGTCTGGCACTTCCCACATGTTGTCTTGCATCTCTCTCTTACTCAGTGGAGGACAGTGGCCAATTCTTTTTACATGTCTTGTATTTTCTATTCCCAACCGGCATCTGACAGGGTTAGACACATTCTAGCTGTTTGGTGAATGTTGGCTAATCTGATCTTGGATATCAGGGCTGATGTGACAAAGGAGGTTACATGTGCCCTAACCAGGGGTGGAAAGCATTGGAGGCCCAGTCCTGCCCTTTCCTGATTTGCCACTCTCTCTCAGGTCCCCCCACGTAGGTCGTGGGGCCATGTGCAGATGGGAAAAGGGAGTTCTTAACATCAACCACAAGAAGGAGCATTGACCCACAAGTCCAAGGACTGAAGTAGTAAGGTTGGACCAAAACAGAGTGAAACTTGGAGTCTGAGATTTGGGGAAAAGGACAAAGGTCTTCCTCCCTGCACATTGCTGGCCCAGGCCCTGAACCCCCAGAGCTGGGGCACACTCACCCAGGCAGTGCAGGGAAACCAGGGAGCCTGAGGCACAGGATCTGGAAGAGACACAAAGGGACCTGTGGTTTCAGCTCCTCTCTTGTCTGGGAGGCCAGTGAGTGACTCAGGCCTTCTAGAGCTGGTAATTCAAGTCCCCTCCTAATACCTGGGAAATCTGGAACCTGCAAGGGGGGACTGTCTAGAAACGGCACATATACTTCAATTAGAATTGATTCAACATCCTCACTGTTGAGCACCTACTATGTGCTAGGCCTTGCCTGCCTCCAATCCTAACCCAGGCTTCTGGCAGCCTGAAAGGGAAGAAAGAAGAGCCTGGAACAGAGTCTGCTGTACTGATGACCTTCCAAACGCAAGAAGAATGGATTTCTATGGGATTCCAGGCTAATGATCATTCTGCTACCTGTCCTTTTCAAGATTTATTCATGCCGTCCTCAGCAACACCACTGAATGCTAAGCCAGCATCTTCTCTGAGCCACGTTACTGCAGTGTGACAGATTTCATCGAGATGCTGTGCTCTAGCGGGGTGGTGAGGCATATGAGTAGGCCATCAGTGGGCCATGGAGTCTCTTCCCTGGAGCGTTGGGCAGGTAGAGAGGTCTTACTCTGGCTTGAGTAAGTGGTGGGGAAGGACGAATGACCTTTGGAGTCTTGCTCATTGGGAAATTTATTAGAAAACCTAAGGCACTAGCAAAAAACATTTGGTTTTACTATTCAGATTGATGGAAAGGTCACTTGACCCATCCCTCTGCCTTAGCGTAGGACAGCACACTTTGTCCAGCTATCCATTGTATTTAAAAAATCAACACAGAAAACCTATCAGAAATGTGATTCTATAGCTCTTGGCATTTAATCATCTGCCGGGCTAGGAGTTCTTCCAGTTGTCTGACTTACATTCCCCTTGCTGCTCGTCGGTTCAGGGTGAGCTGGCTGCAGCCCTAAGAGCAGACTCCATGTGCTAGCCCTCTGTAGGCCAGACGATGTCCTCTTACTTACCTACTTGAGTTCTGCACATGAAGCTCCTGGCTGTTTTCGGTGATGTCGGCCACATCCAGCTTCTGGTCTGGGCCGATCTTCACGGCATTGAAAGCAGGTTTGCTGCTCATATCAGGAGGAAGAGAGAGTTGTGAGATGGGGCAGGAGGTTAGAACAAGAGGGTAGGAGTAGTCCCTACTCCCAGGAGAGAGGATAGTGGAGAGCAGGGGGGGAAGTAGAGGCAGTCTTGGTCAGAGAGGGTGGGGCCCACTGTGCTATACAATAAGGAACATTCCCTTGGCACAGTGCTGACGTGGCCTTGCTTTCTCGGGCAGGGACTCCCAGCCCAGAACCCAGAGCTCTGGAGAAATGTTAGGGATCCCCCTTTCAAACTCCCAGCTCTGTCCCTATTTTGAATGTCCCAGCAGTCTCTTCTGGTTCATAGCAGGGAGAACAAAGAGGCACAAGGACCTAGGGTAGCTCCCTTTTCACCTTGGAGGAGATGTGGATATTCAGTTCTCCAAACAAGGCATCTGGTCCAACTTTGATAGTGGGGTTACACTTATGGTCTCCTTGCAGACAGGACAAGGCTAGATCAGTCCCCTATGAATCCAGACAAATATTTCTCTCCCTTGGACCACCCTCCCTCTTTTTCTCTGCTAACCTATGCTTGCCTTCTTTCAAACTTTGGGTTTAAGTCTTCCCTCCTCCAGGAAGCCTTCCCTGATTAATCCCAGCTGTCTGATTATACCTTTACTAAATCTGCCTCTTGCAAATCTTTTCCTTCTTCCCCAATCATGCTAGTAAGTGCTAGTACAAGCTCTGCATGGAGGGTTGGGTCAATCCATGGCATTGGCTGAATGACACATTCTCAGGCAGGAAAGCTGGCACTACCTGGGTGGACCCAGGTCCTGGACCCGGGAGGATCAGAGTCTAAGAGCCCTCAAGACCTAGATTCTTGTCCTAGCTCCAACATTCGTTGGATGTGTGACATTGAGCAGGTCACGTTCCTTCTCTGGGTCTCTTCAAGCCTTAGTTTCCTCCTCCGTAAAATGATGTGTGGACCAGATGATCCATAGGGTCCACCTCACCTTGATTTTGTGGTCCTAGAACAGGAAGGACATCCAGTCCAGGGGGAGGAAAGTAGAGAAATCTGAGACCCAGAAGAGGGACATGGTGGAAACAGGCATTCCTAGGAAATTTAATCCCTATTCGCCAATTACATTCTGATGAAGGATTCTGATGAATTTTGATTTTGTAGAGCACTGGAGCCAGGTGGTTTGGTGCCTCAGTAAGCTCCACAAGGACAGACATTCCAGGAGCCTACCACCTTAAGATCTCCTGGAGACACCCAGGTTTCATAATGAAGCCTCAGCCTGCGGCACTAGGTGCAGCTGACGCTGCAGTTGACTGGACTACAGTGGGGAGGAGGGGCTGGTTGTGGCGGGGCTGGGCTGGGGTGGCCTCAGGAGAGGAGAGCAGCAGGTGCAGGGCGCCTTCCCCTGCTCTTTTTAAAATGAAGGTGTCAGGGTGTCCTTCCTAGAGGGTCGAGTTGCAACTAGGAGTTGCACCCCATGGGGGGTCGAGAACAGCAGAAGCCTGATAAGCAGAGCAGAGAGGCCAAATGGGTCTGATGGATTCATAATGGCTGCCTGGAGCATTTGTTGAAAAAGGACCTTGAGGCTACTTTGGGGATCACTGGGAGAGAGGTCTGTGATTGACTGGTGACGCCTGCCTAGTAGTTATTGTTTTTGCCTCTTCTCCGGGTCCAGTTTCTTAGAATCCTGAAGAAGTTTGGGACCTGCCAAGGATAGATTATCCCACTCTGCAACTGAATACATGGGTTCTTTTCCATCCTCTCTGGTTAGGCTCTCTGAGGGACTGTCTCATCTCCCTTCCTTTATAGACGAACCTCCATGAGAAGAGGGCATTACCCAAACCGGAAAAAGAGGCACTGGAACTCCTGATGCCCAGGAATTAGGGGTCTTAGGCACAAATTCCAGCCCTCTACCTCCCAGCACCTACCCAAGCAAGTTACTTGCCTTCTCTGAGTCTATTTATAAAGTAGGTATAATATTAATAACTACCTTTTTGGTTGTCTGCCAAGACCAAATGAATATAAATATCCATAATGCTAATTACTCTTATTATAATTATATACCTTTTCATCCACTCCAGATTTGGAGCTGCATTTGAAATTTGCTAAGAGAGCTGGGCTTGCTGATGATGGGGCCCCAACGAAATCAGGCTCGCTTAAACTAAACTGTAACCCATGGGATTTTTGATAAATAAATTAGGCTTTTGTATTACTGGAAAGGGACAACTGCAAAGTTGGCATGAAGAAGTGAGGATTGAGGAACAAGGTAAGGAGAGGGTACTGCATAGAAGCTGGAACTCATGTGTGTGTGTGTGTGTGTGTGTATGTTGGAGGGGACCTCATACATTCTTTCATTGGCACCCCATAATCATCCTAGGAAACTGGCATGACTTTCCCTAATTAACTTTTTTTCTTTTTAGAGACAGGGACTTGCTCTATTATTCAGGCTGGAGTACAGTGACATGATGATAGCTCACTGCAGCCTTGAACTCCTGGGCTCAAGCAATCCTCCTGCCTCGCCCTCCCGAGCAACTGGGAATACGGGTGTGTGTCACCATGCCCGGCTCCCTAACTAACTCTTGAGGAAACTGAGGCTTAGGAAATTTAACTTCATGTTGCTTGTAAGTGAGAGCACTGGGATCCAAAAGTTCTGTTTGGCTCCAATGCCTGTATTTTTAGGAAAGAAGGAGGAAGTGAGGAAGGAAAGGAGGAAGAGGAAGAAAGAGGGAGGAAGAAAGGAGAGAGGAGGTCACAAGGGTAAGGGTGATAGCCTCCAAAGGCTTGGACTGGGTACCTGCTATAGCCCATCTGTCTACAGGCTATCTTGGCCAGAGCGTCTGTGAAGTGGTCGAAACAAGCAGAGGACCAGTTCCCTGTGGCCTGGTTCAGCACCTGCAGGGTGGATCGGTCCTTGGAGAGGCGAACTGGGAGGACAAGAACCTGGGTCAGCTGGAGGGTGGGGGCCCATCTGGCCCATCTCCCCCCAGAACTCATCATGACCCCAGCCCCAGCTTCCCCAAGCCAGAACTGGGGGCACCACAGAGCACCAACACTTTCGACATCAAGGGAAGTTCCTTCCTTTGGCTTTGTCTGTTTGAGCCTTGTTTTGACGGTATCTAAGGTGACCAAATGTCCTGGGGTCAATCTCCATTTTGACCTGTTGCCCTCGCACGTTGAATAATAGCGCCCCCTTCTGTCTTACAGGTATCAGTCTTGATGATAAAGGACATGGTCTCCTAACCACGGTTCACACGGCTTGCCCCACCTGGGGAAACTTCTAGAGAGGCAACCTAGGTCCTTCTCCATGTAAAGCCAGATGGCATGAGAAGTGTCACTGGCAGTAGATGGCAGGTGCCCGCAGGCATTTGACTGCTGATAATGAAAGGGCAAATACACAGGAAGTCATTCAGCCCTGCCCCTCAAAAGCCCCCCATCTCCTGGAGAAAGAACATGGTGTTTATGCTCAAAACACCTTGTATCCTTTGCAGGACCTGGCTTGGTCCTATTACTTCACATGTTACAATAAGCACGAATGAACAGCTGGTTAAATGGCTGTTTGGTCTCTTTTCTCGTCTCCTTGAAATAGCAGATCTCATAGAAAGGAGGAATTCCCCAAGATCATCCAATCTAGCCCTCTGCCTCAAATCCACCCAGGCACAGCAGGGATGGGGCAGCTCAGTTACACCTTCCCGTCCCCTCTGGCCACATGTGATCATCAGATAGTTACTGCTTGCTATGTGTTAAGGACTGAGACCTAAAGGTGACCAGGCATGGTCCCTCCTGCCTGCAAGAACCTTGTACAAAAGGGTTGGAAACTGACAAGTAATTTGACATGTGCTCTACAGTGCACCACGGGCCTGAGGGGGCTTCCTGCTGTGCCCGCTTCTCTTGTCCCTCAGCCCTTAGACTCACCAGACATTTTCGGCCCTTCGGGGACGTTTTTGACACAGTGCTTCTCGTCCTCCCCCAAGGAGCAGTCTGGCTCCCCGTTGCACACCTGCTCCCTTGAGATGAAGTGGAGGGGCTGCCCGCAGAAGAAGTAATAACTCTCCAGAATCTCCTTTACTGGAAGGCAAGTGTGGGGAGGGGGCGGAGAGGGCTGAGAGTCAAGCAGGCAGCCCAGCGCAGGGAGAGGCTGTGCTTTCCTGAAGATAGTGCTGGGCTTGGAGGCGGGCAGGTGTGGGGTCCAGGCCCTGTCCTGCCCCGTGGCAGTAGGTAGACCTGGTCCTGAGCCTCCATGTCCTTATCTGTAAAGTGGGGGTAATAATCCCAGTCCCAGGCCTATGAGATGGCCGGGGAGTCGAGAGAGATAACGTGTGTGGGAGAAATTTAGAAATAGGTCCTACCGGCCTCTTACCCCCAAGTGCTGGCCGCGGAGTCCTCTGGGAACAGAGGAGGAGACAGAACAGGGGGCCTGGAGTCCAAAGACCCAGTTCTAAGTCCTGTCTCTGCCACCTACTTTCCCAGTCCTCAGTTTCCTCATCTGTACAATGGGATGATAATACCTACCTCGCAGGGCTGTTGACAACAGCTGGTAGTTGTGACAGTGGCTCGTAATTATCAAGCACGGTTCTAGAGTGGGGCACTTTTATCTGGATGAAAGCCCCATTAGGAGTTGGTGCTTTGTTTTGCTTTTCTGCCTGCTATCTTTAGATTCTGCCAGCTGCCTTCAAATTCTGTTGCTTCTTTGCCATCTCAGGCTGGCAGGAATGCAGTGAGTGTTTTTAACCCTTCCGAGAACAGATACTTCGGAACTTCTCCTTGGTGAAGACTCACAGCCGAACACCGCTGGCAGGAGGGAACTCCTCCTTCCTAACTGAGCACCTCTTGGCCTGACGGTCCCCTCTCTAGTCCCGCATCAACCTTGGCTCGTCCTAAGAGTGGTGGCAATATATCTAATGATGGTCCCCACTTGTCACTGTGTTGGGAGCTTTCCATACATTTCCTCATACAATCCTGACAACAGTCTTAGGAGACAGATGTCATTGTTAACTCACTTTACAAATGGGGAAACTGAGAATTAGAGTCAGGGTTCATTTCTCAAGGCTGAACGATGCGTATATGGTACAGCCAGGGTCTATCTAACTCCCCAAAGGAGCTCCAGATATGATCTGCCGACCACCATGCTCCTGGTTTGAGTGAAACAAGGAAGAAGGAGCAGGTCAGATACTACCTAGATACTTGGAGTTTTGTTTGTGATCAGGAGCCTGAGTAAGGCAGAGTCACCCCATCCACTTGGGACAGAGCCAGGAGACAGTGTCACCAGTTGAGACCGGAAAGACAAAGGTTGAGGGGCCTAGCCCAGGAGGAAGGATTGCATTACCACCTCTGATTACAGAATTCTGGAGTGCTCAGGGCATGGGAGCCATGCAGGCTGTATGGGACAGGGAGCACCCAGCTCTCAGTTATGCTTTAGTGCCTGCCTGGCTTTCCCTGGATGAACTTGGCCCCATCTCTCTCCACTGTGGCAGGGCACACGCTCAGAGAAAGCAAGCGCACTTTAACATGAGTCTGAATAACACAGGATGGCAAGTCTGCTGCTGCTGCTGAAAACCACTGGCACACTGGGCAAGCCAAGGTCAAGAAGAAACGATTTGGGGTTACCTGCAGCTCACACAGTCCAGGACTCTCAGGGATCTGAGTGATGGCGTTTATCTTTGTGGATCTGCATTTCCACTGCCATGAGATGGAAACGGACCTGCTCAACTGGGGGGCAGGAGTCCTGTCCCAGCTCTGTCCCTGACTGTCACGCCTCCTCCCTGAGCCTCAGTGATTGTGTAGAGTGAGGGGTTGGATCAGAGGCTCTCTGGGTGTCCTCCAATGAGGCAGTGGCTACTTCGGGTGGAAATGCCACCACAGTTGCAAGAGCAAGCTCCTGACAGCCCTGCCCCAGTGAGCAAATGCGTGTGCTGGGTCACATCTCTGCATGCCGCCTGATCACACACTCTTGCAAAACCTGGTTTTTGTCCAGGTCCTTTACATACCTTATCTCATTGGTGAAAGTGCTCTGAGGGAGGCAGGACATTTTACAGTTGAGGAGACTGAGGTTAAGAGAGGTTGAGGGATTTATTCAAGGTAGCAAGTGGCAGAGCCAAGATCTCCATCCCAGGTGTCCTGATTCCTACTTTGGTGCCCTGTGCCCTGCTCCCTGCTGTGAAAGCTGTGGTCAGTAGCCCACTGTGACTGTGTGGTTAATAAAGGCAATGACTTAGCCACAGGACATAGGAGCCAAGGGGACCCACAGCACTGCTCATGCAGTTCAATCTTCTTTACTGCACACGAGAGCCTGAGGCAGAGTGACCTGCTCACAATCACAGCAGGTCTCGGGCCCTGGGCACTGGCCACAAGGAAGACTGGCTGAAGTTGGGGAGGCGTGCATCTGCCTGGGTGGTTTGCTGCCTCCTCTCTCTCCCTGCCCATAGCAGAAATGCTCCCTGTTCCTCCAGCCAGTGGGGCCGCTCAGATCCTCTCAGCTGTCAATCGGCAGAAGATGGGAAGGAGGCAGGGGGTGTGGCCGCCTCTGCAATCTCCTGCGTGGGTTCGTAACATATGCCAGAAGCGCATCTGGGATGGAAGCCATGTGGGACAGGTGGGGGCTGAGTTGATCTCCCTCTTTCACTCTTAGAAGAAAGCTCCCTTCAAAGCAGGGGGTGGATACATGTGGATATATGTTTTTCTTTTTCTGCAAAGCTTTATGCCCATGACTGTGGGGTGGGAGTGTGGAGGGTGTGGAGGGGGTCTGCCACTTACCGAAGGGGTGAGAGTAAGGGTGGCGGTGGGGGCTGCCTCTTACTGAGGGGACAAGGGCAGGGGGCGCTGCATTTACTTAGGGGATGAATATTGGACAGGGGCTGTCACTTACTGAGGATAACCATAATGACGATGATCATGAGGCCCACCAGTGCCGAGATGATGGGGATCCCCACCTTCTTGAAGGTCTTCAGACGGGTATGGGGTTTGCCCAGGGAGGCGGCATCTGCAAGGAGATGTGAGGCAGGGGAAGAGCACATGGTCAGCACTTGGAGACTCCCCAGCCATGGCCCATAGCCTTGGGGACAGATTTGGTTAATGCTGGGGGGTTATTCCTGCAGACCAGGCTCAGCTCCACCAGCACATGTTTTCCCCACCTTCTCTCACTCACCCCGGCTCACCCATCTCTCAAAAGCACCCCTCAAAGCAGCTGCCAGCCCAGGCCATCTCCCCTTTGTCCTGCCTGAGCCTGTTCTAGGGTGTTTCCCCCTGTCCTGCCCTGGGAAAGGTCTGAGCCCCTCAGGCACACACTTTGGCATGCACCCATTCATTGTTCTGTCATTTCTCCTTTTCCTGACCTCCTGACTTCTTTTTTGATTAAACTATAAGCTCCAGAAGGGCAGGGGCCTGCAGCACAGGCTGCTTAAATACTTGTGAACGAATGAATGCGTCCCAACAGCCCTACCTCCACTTCAATCCAGAGAACAGTGAGTCCCCAGCAAGGTTCTTGTCTTTATGGAGATTACAATCGGAGGGAGGAGGCAACAGGGACACAGAGGGCAGTTCCTCTGGGTGGAAGAGGGTACAAGCTATAATGGAGACACCATCAAAAGTGAACTGGCAGGCCGGGTGTAATGGCTCACGCCTGTAATTCTAGCACTCTGGGAGGCTGAGGCAGGAGGATCGTTCAAGGTCAGGAGTTGGAAACCAGCCTGAGCAAGAGCGAGACCCCTATCTCTACTAAAAATAGAAAGAAATTAATCAGCCAACTAAAAAATATATAGAAAAAATTAGCCAGGCATGGTGGCACATGCCTGTAGTCCCAGCTACTCGGGAGGCTGAGGCAAAAGGATCATTTGAGCCCAGGAGTTTGAGGTTGCTGTGAGCTAGGCTGACGCCACAGCACTCTAGCTCAGGCAACAGAGTGAGACTCTGTCTCAAAAAACAAGTGAACTGGCGAGTGCTTCCTCAGGATGTAGCACTTAAGGAAGCTTGTGATCGTATATGTAAAAAAATAAATTAATAAATAAAAAAAAGGAAAAAGAATTTTTTTTAAAAAAGGATGTAGCACTTATATGCAGGTAGCAGTGGGTGGGGGGTGGCTGGCCCAGCTCAGGAAAGGCAGGGAGGGGAGCTAGAGCAGCCGAGTGGCCCGGAATGCCAGGGAGCAGAGCATGCTGGGAGGAGGGCCAGTGGAGTCCGTCTGTGGAGACTCCTGAACACCACTCTACGGAGCTTGGATTTTATCCTGAAGGCAGTGAGAGACAGGATCATGAATCCTGAGACAGAAAGATGAATGTTTCATCAGCGAGGAGGTGGATTGGAACAAAGAGTCTGGGGTTAGGGAGACCAGGGAGGAGCCTCTCCCTGCTAAAACAGAGGTAATAATGATCATGCTGTCCATCGCACCTAGTTATCCAGGAGGTGGGACATGAAAAAGACTTTGAAAAGTTAAATTCTCAGTAAGCATCAGAAGTAGGTTCTCTGAAGTCCCCACTCTTTTCAGGCCACAAGCTGAGGGGGTGCCATGGGGACTTCTCTGCAGGGAGAGCTGGGCAGGAATTGTGGTGACACTTGGAAACCCTGGGAAGAAACAGGCCGGCTCTCCTGTCCCTCACCTGCACTTGGCTTTCTCCCTCCCCCCCCACCAGTCTGTCATCACTGTCACCTTCTTAGCGAGCCCTTCCTTAACCTCCCTATTTAAAATGCAATCTTCCCACATTTCCCATCCTCCTTCCTTGCTTTCTTTTTTCCCAAAGCAATCTTTTCCCCAAAGCATAAAGTATAGAGGATGTTACAGACATCCTAACATCCTCTATACTTTATGTATTTTGTATATTTCTGTCTCCTTCCACTCCTCACTGAATGAAGGCTCCATGAAGATAAGACTTTTTGTCTGTTTTGTTCATGGCTGAGTCCCTGGTGCCTAGGACAGTGCCTGGCCCCTAGCAGGCACTCAATAAATATTTGCTGAAGGAACAAATGAATTGCTCTTGCCTCCGTCCGCTTAAGCACATACCTTCCATCTTTCTTGAAGTTCTCATTTTATTGTGCCTCGAATGATGGCTAGTCACGTGTCTGTCTCTATTCCTTTCCTCAGCTCTTCAAAAGGAGAGAATGGCATCCTGCCATAGACTGGTGCTCAATAAATGCTGATATTAATGAATCTGTTGATAAGGGAAAGCTTAGGAAACTTAGCGTTTCCCCGAAAGAGAGTTCTAACCTCAGACGCAGAGGCCAGGCACTGGAGATGTGGACTGGAAGTGATATTGCCTGTAAACTATCAGGACCTGGTACAAAATAGTTTATCAATAATGTTAGCTTCTATTGCTTTTAAAGTTTCAGCAGCTAGTGTTCAGAATTGTACTCTTTCCTGGGGCCATGGCTGTGGTGACATTTTGTTCATTCATTCATGCATGATTTATTTATTGAGCTCCTACCTCTGAGACTACGAGATTGATTTGTTTTCTCGGGGAGTGAATGACCTATTGGGAGCCCTGAGTCCCTGTGTTCAGGGCCCAGGGGCTCTGTGGCCCATACCTCCCAGATGTTCTCAGGGGGGATCTGCTTCCCTGATCAGGAGGGGAAGGGTTTTCACACCTAGTTTAAGTTAAGGAACCCACTGAGCTCTGCATAGCCTCCCTGCCTGCATTGTTCCTGCCTCCAGCCTGTCCTCCCCTTGCCGCCAGACAGAGCTTCCTGAAGGTTGCCTTCTTCCTGTCACTTCCTGCTCAAGAGCCTACAAGGGCTTCCCATGACTCCTACATCTGGACTGTACTCTCCTCTACGTTTTCAAAGCCAGTGTAATGTGGCCACGCTCTTAGCCAAACGGACTTCCACTGCCAGTCCTCCCCAAGCCCCAGCTCTGCGTAGATAGGTTCCCTCCCTGGTCCTCCAACAACCCGTATTAGTTCTTACCTCTGAGTCTGAAGAGCTCCGGCTCTTGCCTTCACCACCGACACCCTCATCGCTCCCCCTGTTTTGTGACAGCTTTCTCATCCTACAGGGCCTGACCCATGGCGCTAACCTGACCACGCGAGCAGTGCTGATGTTTCCCTTCTGAGCACCTTTTAAACCAGGCATTGGTGGCAAATTCAGCCTGTTTTCTGCTTCCGTAGTTCTCAGGCTTACTCAGGTGGTGGAGCACTTGGAACCCTGGTGTTCTCTGGGGACACCATGGCCTATTGATATATTAAAGTCCAAAGTGCAAAGTCTGCACCACTTTATTTGTTAAAGATTACCTCACATGTGATCATTATTAACTAGTGACCCTGAACTGGGAACTAAATAAGCTGTCAAAGTAAGTGGATTTGGCTGTTTTCTTACTGATGTGTTCATATTAATTTTTTCCTTGCTCATTTGTTTTGCTGATCCAGCTGGCTATCAGGAGTGGATATCAATGGCTTAAGAAAATGTAATAGAAGGAAAAAAACCCCTGAAATTTGGGGTCATTCTATTTATTAACTTATTTTTCTCTCGTACATCAGGCAAACATTGCTATTTTCTTTTCTACCAGGGAAAATGCCTCTGTCTGGCTTGTTCCTTGGCAGCATGGTCAGACCATGAACTCCTTGAGGGCAGGGACTTTGGCTGTCTTATTACTGCAATAGCCCAGCATCCAGCCCAGGACCTGGCACATGGCAGGCACTTATAGTCTTAGTGAATGAATAAGAGAATGAGCAACTGAATGAATGAATTGGAGAATCAGTGCTCTTGGAGTTTCAGTATTGTTGGTTCTGTTTCCCCAGAGACCATGCCTCCTACTTCTAGAATGAATCCTGGGACTTACAGTCCCCTAATATGTTTGTTGAATGATGGGTGGATGAGTGGGTGGGTGTCACCCACAGCACTTAGCACTAGGTGGTGTTGGTGAGGGCCATGCAAGAGTGGCATAGGACCTACTTGGTAACTGAAACTCAGAGGCTGAGGTGGACAAAGGAAAGCAGGACTTCTGCTTACCTTCGCTATTGTTCAGGGGTTGGTCACTGCTGGGCTCCTGGAATTGAAGGAGAAACAGTCAGTGAGCTGAGAATGGGAGCCTCTCGCAGCTGGGGTTAGCAGCCTAGGGACGGGGCTCTTGGTTCTTGCCTGTATTCCCTTTTCCTTGCTGAATCTCAGTTGGGAGGCTCTGTGATATCCACATAATTGGTTCAAAATGAAAAATTTAGTTTTGGGCACCTATTTGACCTGGTTCAACTAGTTTATTGATTATAACAACTAGTTAGCAACTGTAGAAACAACTGGTTGCTGGGTCGTTGTGAGTATTGCCGAATTCCTCAAGATGATTCCGCTCTACTGTCTGTTTTGGTCAAAAATTTTTATCTATTTTTATAGATATTATATTTTTGTAAAAATTTGGACACTTCACCAAAGAGGATACCCAAGGGACTAAATGAGTACCAAAAGATGCTTAATATCATTTCTCATCAAGCAAATGCAAATTCAAACCACAATGAAATATCTCTACATAAACACCAGAATGGCTAAAATTGAAAAGACTGACAATACTAAGTGTTGATAAGGATGTAGAACAATGTAATACATTGTTGGTGAGAGTGTCAATTCGTACAAATACTTTGGAAAATGGTTTGGCTAAATCTACTAGTGCTAAACATATAACTATTCTGTGATTCTATGAAGCTAAGAGAAGTAAGTGCATATGCCTAGCAAAAAACTTGGGTGTGAATGGTCATAGTCACTTCATACATAATAGCTAAGCATTGGAAAAACCCAAATGTCAATCACTGGTGGAGTAGATAAACAAATTGTGGTATATTCATATAATGGAATATAATTCAGCAATGGACAAGAGTAAAGTAGTGCTAAATGCAGTGACAGTGATGAATTTCATAGATATGGTGAAGGAAACAAACCAGATACAAAAAAGTACACTCTGTATGATTCCATTTATATAGCTTTTGAAAAGTAAAGTTAGTCTATAGCCATAGGAGGCAGAACAGTGGTTATCACTGGGGAGGTGGGGCAGTTATTGGACGAGGCACAACAGAGCCTTCTGGAATGCTAGAAAACTTCTAGATCTGTTCTAGGAGTGCTTACATGGGTGTTTATATGTGTAAAAATTCATTGGGTGGTAGACTTTATATTTAAGTGCTTTACTGAATGTACGCTGTACCTAATAAAACAGATAAACAAAAAAAACCTGGTAGAACACTATGGTACTTCTGAGTGTCGCCTTAGGTTGCCATGGACACAGGTACACAAATATACACAAAGGCACTTCTGCTTGCTCACACCACTTAAGGAATGCACTCAGCACACACAGCCACATAGAGTCACTTGTAGAAGCCACTGACACAAAGGCTTCCTGCCTGGGAAGGGTTAAAGGAAGCATGCTGTGCAGGTTCATGCTCTTTGAACCCTTCCCCCATTCCCAGAAACCTTCCTTCTCTCTCTTCCCTTTCTCGTCTGGCATGGGATCTGGAATCCCTGGGTGGGATGAGTGGCAGCTGGGCCTGTGGTCTTGGTCTCCACCCAGGGACTTGCCTGCCCTGTTGTTCTGAGGTCATGACCGCCCTTGGTGGTGGCTGGGGGAGGCGCATGTCCAGCCAGGAATTTTTCCAGTCCCACTTGGGAGTGAGACGGCCTCTTCTAACGCCTGGGTGGGTGCCCCAGATTAGATATGAGGGGTCCTGGGGTGCTGCCTGCTCCCACAGCTAAGCACGGTGGACACAGCAATCTGGAAGATGAGCTCCTCCCTTCCTCCCAAACACAAGCCTGTATCTGCTGGAGGGATGTGCCCAGCCTTGTCCTTCGATGACACTGGGGAATGGGTGTCCCGGTGGAGGCTCTGGAGTCTGCAAGGGCTCAGTTGGAATATTGGCCCTGCCTCCTATCAACTGTGAGCTTTTAGGCAAGATCCTTAACCTCTCTGAGCTTCAGGTTTACCCTCTGTAAAGAAGGAAAAATAGCATCACCTTCCAAGGGCTCCTGTGAGGTTGCATGAGCTGTCTGGTGGGAGCGCCAGGCACACAGTGGCCTGCCCTTCCCTCCTCCCTCCCATCCTCCGACCTTCCGGACCTTCCGTAGCCCCTGGTGCAGGTTTTTAGCACAGCACTTCTTTCCATGAGCAGCCACTGTTTTCCTTCTCTCTTTTTATTTTTGGTTGATTTTCTTTTTTTTTTAAGTTAAAATTTTATTTTTAGTTGACACATAATAATAGTATTAGCCACTGTTTCTCATTGGCTTTGTCCTCTTGGTGTTTAGCACGGGGCTTGGGCCAAATAAACACTCAGTGAATGATGGGGAACTGGGCTGAACCCTGGGCCCTGCAGCTGGTTCTTAGGTCGTCCCCCCACCCCCCAGGCCAGAGATGAGAACAAATCAGGCGGCTCTGCATTATTGTGCCTGGAGTCAGGTGGTAATAATACTAGCAGTGATTCACACTCGATAGGCATGAACAGTTTACAAAGTCCTTTCATCTAACTCAGTCAAGCCAAGGGTGAAAAGGATTGATGCCAATTGTCTGAAAACTAGGATGGGTAGCATTAAATGATTAATTATTAAACTAAACAAATGTCTGTGGAGTGTCTACATTGGACCAGGCACTAATCCAGGAGGAGCCAAGGACAATTAAGAAATAATTCTGTAAGAATGGGAGTAGTGCCCAAACAAGACAGCCGAGACTGCCCTCTGGAAGCCTGCATTTCAGGGGAGAGGGGAGGGCCTGGGAGGGGGAGGATGGGCCATAAACAGATAAACCAGAAAAGCTAAGAGAGAGGTGGGTGCTATGCAGGTGGGGTGACAGGAGACAGTGCCTGGATGGAGACAGAGTGGGAGGTCGAGGTAAGGGGTCTGGGCGTTTAGGGAGAGACTCTCTGGGGAGGTGACACCTGATCTGGGACTTGAGTGACAAGAAGGAGCCTAGCAGGCGGGAACAAGCTTGGGAGGGTGGAGGAACCGAATAGAGATTGGCATGGCAGGAGCAAGGTGAGGACAGGAGCAGACAGAGGGAGATTGGTGGTAGAGAGACTCCTTGTGTGCTTGGAAGATATAGGCAACAGGCCTCGCCCATGAACTGGATGCACTTGGGTTTTAGTTGAGCAGGTGAGAGGGTATTTGTTGAGCTGTGGGAGGCTAGAGGACAGGCTGGCTAGAGGGACACTAAGAGCATCCACTAAATAGTGGGCTCTTCCCTGTCCATTCACTCTTTCCCACTGGGTCTACTTGTGCGTGCATGCCTGCGTTTGTTTCGGTAGGTAGGGCAAGTTTGTTTTGTTTGTTATTAAACTGACAAATATGGACTATACACCTCTGATGGGCCCAGAATTTGCTAGAAGCTGAGGCACAGAGGGAACAAAGGAGGCTTAGAGTCTGCACTCTCTGGGTCCTTGTCTTCCTCAGCCCTGAGCTGAAGTGACCCCAGCACCCAACAGTGGCTAGTATGTTTTCACTTGTGATCTACTGAGGAGTGATTGTGGAAGAAATTCCACACCTGTTTGAAAACAAAAGAGAGAAAGAAAAAAACACCCCAAATCAAAACTGTAAGCTAGAGTGACAGGGACTGTGACTGTCTTGTTAATTACCACACCCCCCATTGTCTCTCACGATGCATGATAGTGAGTGTTGGATAAATATTTGTCGAATAAAAAAAGTAATGAACACATCTCAGTTTTAGGATGCAATCTCAGGCCAGCCTTTAAGAAGCTGACTGTTGGGCCAGGCGCGGTGGCTCATGCCTGTAATCCTAGCTCTCTGGGAGGCCGAGGTGGGCGGATCCTTTGAGCTCAGGAGTTCGAGACCAGCCTGAGCAAGAGCGAGACCCCCATCTCTACTATAAATAGAAAGAAATTAATTGGCCAACTAATATATATAGAAAAAATTAGCTGGGCATGGTGGCACATGCCTGTAGTCCAGCTACTTGGGAGGCTGAGGCAGCAGGATTGCTTGAGCCCAGGAGTTTGAGGTTGCTGTGAGCTAGGCTGACGCCACAGCACTCACTCTAGCCTGGGCAATAAAGTAAGACTCTGTCTCAAAAAAAAAAAAAAAAAAAAAAGCTGACTGTTGTATAGTCACACAATGGAATATTATGCTGCGGTCAAAACAAATGAGCTACAGTGACACAAAATAATACAGATGACATTGGCAATTTAATATTAAGGGAAAAAGTAAGTCCCAAAAGATTACATATAGGATAGAATCTTTTTTGTAAAGAAGAAAGGGAATGATGGACATGGGCTTCAGGATGATGCTCACTGTGGCAGGGGGCTTCTAGCACAGTTCCAGCCTATCAAAGATGTGCAGTCAATATTTGTTGAATTAATAAACAAAAGGGACGTGCCCACCTACCTCAGCAGGAGCGTGGGTGTGTGTGTGTGATGGGGGCTGGGGGGATCTCGTGGTTAGATGTGGGTTTTGGTTATGGTCCTAGCTTTTGTTGGGGCGGTGGGTTTATGGAAGCTACATTTACATTTTACTACATGGTTAAAAACAACTAATTTGCAGCCGGGCAAGGTGGCTCACGCCTGTAGTCCTAGCACTCTGGGAGGCCAAGGCGGGTGGATTGCTCAGGGTCAGGATTTCAAAACCAGCCTGGGCAAGAGTGAGACCCTGTTTCTACTAAAAATAGAAAGAAATTAATTGGCCAACTAAAAATATATAGGAAAAATTAGCCGGGCATGGTGGTGCATGCTTGTAGTCCTGGCTACTTGGGAGGCTGAGGCAGGAGGATCGCCTGAGTCCAGGAGTTTGAGGTTGCTGTGAGCTAGGCTGATGCCACAGCACTCTAGCCCAGGCAACAGAGTGAGATTGTCTCAAGACAAAAAACAAAAAAACCACAACTAATTTGCTAGTAAGTTACCAATGGGCCCTGCAGGGATCACTAGTGAAAAGTGTCCTGAATAAAGATTATAATTCATTCAATGCTGTGCACCCAAGGTTCAAAGAGAAATTACAAAAGCTGTCACCTGGCTATGCTGAGTGCTTTGAGGAGGTCAAACTCCTGTCCTCACCAGGATCTGCCCTTACTTCATGCTGCCTGGGTTCTTCCATTCAGTGGCTCATTCCTTGGCCTTTCTTGAAGCTCTTTGGCAAGCATCTCTGACACAGACAGTTGGGAGATGATGGGTTTTTAAACTTCTGGGAAGGGGAGCTGCTGAAGGCCGTGGTGATCAGGGCCCATGGGCAGGGAGGCTGGCGCATTTTAGGCCTGCAAGTGGCTATTGGGGACCGTCAATGTCAATGACATTCCTGAGCAGGACAGAAAGAGGGACTTATGGCCAGATGCATCCTCTCAGCCTAGAAGCAATTCTGAGTGGAGGAAAGGAGCAAATGGGGTGCCAGGTAGAATTCAGAGATCCAGTCGGCCCCCATCACTGTGGGGTGTCCCTGCCACGAACACAGGATGCGAAAGCTAGAAGGGTCTCTAGAGACCCCCCCAGGCAACTTCCTCACTTTCAGATGAGAAAACTGAGGCCAGACAGAAGTGTCTTGCCCTGGAGTTAATAGAGGGAAGAGGGAAGTTGTGAGGCCACCATAGACCAAGTGTACTTCCTTTTGCTTTGCTGGAGATGTCTTTGCTTAACCCCAACTTCATCTCAGCCCCTGGCCACAACCACCGCAGCCCAGGCCCAGCCCAGCCCAGCCCAAGCACAGGCATTGGCCATGGCCTTTTTGTTTGGGCTGGTGGCTAGGGCAGGCCTGTCTGCTCTGTTGACTCAGTCTGCTGCCGCAGAGCCCTGACTCATGGGTCCAGCCCAGCTGGTGTCCGTCCTGGGGCTCATCTGGGAAGGAAGCTCCTGCCGTCTAGAGTACAGTGGAAGGGCTGGAATGCCCAGGCCCCCAGGACCCAAGCCAGAGGGTGTAGGGGGCCAGGTGGGGTGGTAGAAATCGGTGGATGCTCGACGGCTGAAAAACACCTGCCATTGCGGTATTAGCTCGAGAATCTTCTTTTTCTGCTTCTCAGTTGGTCACTGGCAGCAGAGACATTAATCTAAGACCCAAATGTGGAGACAGAACCACTGACTATGGCAGTTGAGTATTGTTATATAGCTTACAATATCTTTCTTTCACAAATGCCCTCCCATTTAATCCTTGGAACAACCCTGAGAAATGATCCCCAGTTCATGGAAGAGGAAACCATGGCTCCTATAATGCTATGGCTTCGGAGCAAGTAAGTAACAGATCTAGCTCTTGGGGCCAGGTTTCTGGACTCAGTGGCTGCTGTTTTCACTTCCCCACAGTTTCAGGAACCCAACTGGGTAAGCGTCATTAGCTGGTGCTGCGTCCTTTTGAATGTCTACTCCCCTGCAATGTGGTCCTGTTGCATGTGATTAGCACGCAGTCAGCATGCAGAGATTGCCCCTGCATCTCCCCAGTCCTGCCTTGGTCTGAAGGCAGAGTAACCTCTGCACAGCTCCTGGCTCTGCAAGTCATCCATGAATGGGGTAAGAGACCTCCCTCAAAGTGCGTATTGGGAAAAGTAGCATTTCTCCTTCCCTCTCTTCCATTAGGTGTCTGCCTTTCTCACCTCCTTCTCCTTGCCTTAGTCTCCCCTACCCCACACACTGTTTCAGATCTTGGAGAAACTCCTGCTTGGGCTTAGCTCAGCCCCACATGGCAAATGGACACTTAGGGTCCTGTTTCCCTTTCAGATGAGAGATGAGCAACCCAGACACAAGGCAGCTCTCGTTGGAAATGGAGTGAAGATTAGGTGAGCTTTGGAGAAGCCACAAAGAACCAGCCTGGGGAGTGTGAGTTCTTGTCTTGCTTTGTCTTCTGACTTGCTGAGTGGCCTTTGACATGTCCTTTAATGTCTCTGAACCTCAAGATCCCTTTGGGTAATTGGGAACTGCCTTTCAGAGATGGGATAAAAGGGTTAATAACCTCACAATGAAATGGACAAGTGCTCACCAGGCTAACAAGGAGGTAAGAAGAGGAGGCAGGCCAGCTCCTCCGTCTGCTTTCCCTGCCAAGCGGCCTGCCCCTGGGACCTCACTCCTCTCCTCCTCTCTGCAATGCTGATGCTGCACTTCCTTGCCCTAGAAAGAAGTCAGCAGGGGCAGAGCTAGACTGACTGGGGTGTGGATGGAGAGAGAAAAGTAGGGGCACATAAAAGGGGGCTTTCTGGCCCTGCTCCCATGTGTGGCAGCTTCAGGCTCCCATGGGGGCCAAGGCCCTGGCTTCCTGAGGTTGCAATAGGGAAAGCCTAGAGGCAGCAGTGCTGCTGTTGCCAGGTGATGGGACAAACAGGTCCTCTGGGGCCCTGGCGGGTGGTAGCTAGGTTGCCGAGGCCAGTGACAAGCAGTGGGGGAAATCCCAAGGGAGGGGGTGGGGAGAGTTCTCTGGGTTTCCAGAGGCGGCTCACAGTCAGCTCATAGAGCAGGGCTCAGTCACAGCTGCCTCCAGGGCTTGGTGGCTCCTCTGACGAGAGTGCTCTGACCCCTGAACCTGCACTCCTCCCCCAGCCCAACCGTAAGCAGCTGTGTCCTCTCCACGTGCCGCGGGGACAGGCGGTCTGATGCCTTTGCAGGGCTGGAATCAGGGCTGTCTCTGTGGGATGCCACAGCCATGACAGGTAAGGTGAGGAGACGGGACGTGGAGGGCTGGACCATCGCTGGCAGGGCAGGAGGGGGAGTTTCCAGAGATGCGCCTGGCTGTGATGGGCAGCCGAGTGCATGGGGGGTCCACAGAGGTGACTCATCACGCCTGCCTCCAAGCACCCTCTGACCTGTCACCCCGTCTCCTCTAGGCAGGTCCACCCCCATCCCTGGCCACGCACGGGGGCTATCCAAGCTCTCCCACGAAGGAGATTCTCACACTCGCTGCGTTGTGTGCAGGTGACCTTACAGCAGCACACTTTCCTGTAGGGCTAACTTCAGCCTCGGCTGCTACATTAGAAACCATTTTGCCTTGTTCAAAGCCGCATAGGTGCTGACCTGTTAGCAATTTGAGCCGAGCACCTCAGCCCCCATCACAGCACATAATGGCTCCAGGGCAGGGCCTGGGGCAGATGGGAGGTGTCAGGTGACCTGCCATTATTCTGCCACCAGCCTGCAGTTTAGCTCCTGCCATTTAAGAATCAGCTTTTGTGTTACCGTCCAGCTCTTAACTCCAGGTAGACCCTGGGGAGAGGGTGAAGGTGTAACTACCCCTGTGTCACAGATGGGGAAACTGAGGTACAGTAGTCATGCTCTCTCTCCCCAGAGACAACGGGAAAGGTAGGAGGGAGGTATTAGCACGTGCCTGTTGCATTGAATTCGTCAGAAGCCCTGCGCCCATGCCCATCAGAGGTCCCTTGCTTCCAGGTGATCTTGCTGCCTACTGTAGTAGCTCTTACAAAGCAGTCCATTCTCTCCAGCCTTTCTGAGTTCTTAGCAATTCTACTTTGTTTAGCTTTCCTTCTGCCCCAGGGTGATGGGTCCGTCTGAGCCCACTGTCCCTCCCCAGTAGGTTCTGATGAAAAGGAACCTGCCATCATCTTTGCACACCCAAGGGCAATGCCTGGACAATGGCTGAAGGGGACTCCAGAGACCCAGCAGGGGCCGGGGCACGGAGATCAGACTTCCAGCCTGACAGGGACCCTTAGGGGTTTGCAGTGGGGAAGGGCAGATGGAGTTAAAGCTTAGAAGGTTTCTCAAACATTGCAATTGACCCGAACTGAGGAGCTGCCACCCAAGATGCAGCCTGATGTTTATAAGAATTCCACAGAGTTTCGACTGGTCTTTGAGAAATCATATGCCCTTTTGCTTATCCTGAATTGTCCTTAAACTTTAAGGGGGAGGCAAACAGTGGCGAGGGAAAAGGAACTTTGGCGTTAGGAGGTCGGACTCCTCTATTACGTGCGGAGCAGCTTTGGGCAAATCACTAACATCTCCTGTGCCTAGTTGATTCCTTTGGAATGCAGGTTACGATCAAACTGACTGCACAAGGTGATGGTGAGGAAGGTTCTGCAAGGCGCCCCCTTGCTAGGTACAACTCGCCTTCGCAAGCCCACCCCTGATTTTACAGACTTGCTCGTGGTTGCCCTCGGCTGGTCCTCGCGGTTTGAGGGTCTCAGTAGCCCTGGTCAGGAGGTTGTCCCCTGCTCCTGCTCTTCCTGAGCCCTGAGTCGGGTGCACTGGCCTGAATCCAGATCTGTCCCTTCCCAGCCATGCGGTCCTGGGCAGTTTAATGAATTGCACTGAGGCTCAGTTTCCACATCCGTAAAATGGGGAGAAGACGATCTACTTCATAGGGTTGTTGGTGAGGATTAAATGAGATGATGCATGTGAAGCGCCTGGCCTGGGTGCTTGACACGTAGAGGAGTTTAGGGGGTGAAAATCGGTGCGCTCAGCTCCAGTTACCCTAGAGGCCCCGGGGAGCAGAACTCCACACGGTGTTCCAGGGGGATCTGCACCAAGGTTCTGTACAAGGGCAGCACTGAGCATCCACATTTGTTCTGGATGCTCCGATGATAACCAGCCTCGCACCCCTGGCAAAGATCTCCTAGATCTCTTTCCTGTGCACTCTGAACTCACAATCCTATAAATAGTGCTTCAGTCATACCTCAGCGACTTCTCTGCATCTATTACTTTGAGGTTGCATAACCCGGAGTTCCTTTCCCACTTCTCTGCCCACTCACGTAACTCTGTGAGTGCTTTGTCAGGTTCTTCCTTGCTGGGATGCGAGTTTCTAGAACAGGCTGGGTTTACAGTGGAAGGAGTACAGGCCTTGGAATCCTGAAGCCCAGGTCTTCATCCTACTTCTGCTGCCCTCAGGCCTGAGGCCTTAGGCAAGTTATTTAGCCACAGAAATCCTCAATTTCATGTGTGTGAAAAAGTGAGAGAGAGAGGGAGGGAGATTCAATAAGTCTCCCTCCTAATGAGCCCAAAATATGTTTGGCATTATTAGCACATTGCCTGGTGCGTAGCAAGAGTGCAATGATTGTTAGTTGTAATAATAACAACAGCAGTCACAATGTATCCATTCAGTAAGGCACCTTTCTGGGGCCTAGAGATACAGCAGTGAACAAGAGGCAAAGTTCGTGTGCCATGGAGCATATATTCCATTATTTTTGTTAATTATTAATAGCAATATTAAAATAGAACTTGACAAGTGCATGGCATAGTAGATACTCAAACGTTATTCATTAACAGGAAAGAGCTTCGTAGAGGGCCTGGCATGTATGTAATGGGAGCTGAACAAATGGTGGCTAATTTATGATTTCGTAGGCCAAGGGGCCTGACTTCAGGAGGGGACTCTGTGGACTAAGTACCCCTGGGGAGAGTGACCAGGGCAGTTAGGGGGCCCGAAGGGATGTCATGTAAACTGTGTGAACTCTGCAGGGCAGAGAAGCAGGGACCAAGGGGTCATGACCATGGTCCTTTAAAATGTGTATGGCATCTTGAGGACAAGGCAAAGGACCACGCAAAGGAGGAATGTTGGAAGTCACAGAGAGCCCTTTCTCTTGGCAAAGGGAGGGTTGTTTTAAGCAACTAGAGTTTCTAGAAACAGAAGGTGTGTGAATAGAAGCTGGATTGGATTGTGAAGGAGGTTTCTGCAGCAGCCAAGGGGAGGCCCAGACAAGGGCCCACTCCTGGGGGATTCGGCCGAGCACCCCCGGCCCCCTCTCGGCAGTGCAGCCAGGGGAGGGAGGGGGCAGAGTGGGTGAGGGGGTGAGGACAGGGTCCTTCCAGACACTGCAGCTCTGTTTCTTTCTCTGTGTTCCAGGTGGGGGTCTGCATTAGACTTCAGTGGGGCAAAGGGCTCTGAGGCCACAATGTACTTGGGGAAACCACTCACCTAGAAGACCTTAAGGTTCTTTCTGAAGAGTTTGCATGTAGCCTGAAACTTCTCTGGTCTCCTGCCACAGATAAGACTAGCCCTGGCCTGATTCACTCACAATATTCTCTCTTTAGGTCAATTTTCTATCTTTAATGGTCTCCTGGTAACTTTTTTTTTCAAGCAGCATTAGGTATGAATCTTTATCTTAGTCTTCTTGAAAGTCTCAGGTAATTACAGACACTGGATGTCCCTTTGCTCTTGTCTGAGTGACCCTTTTCAAGTATTGAAACTAACTTCTTTGAGCCTCGATTTCCTTGTCTGTAGAATGAGGATTAGAGGGTCTCAGAGAGTTGGTATCAGAAAGACAGAGTCCGGACATGAAAGTGCCACAAAGCACAACACGCTGCCCTCATAGTATTAGGTTAGAGATGAAACGTTGCCGCTGTTGTTATTGCCTTTAAGACCAACAGTGACTCCTGCTTGTCAAGATGGATCGGTCCTTCCAGAAGCCTGACAAGGCCGTCCTCCTCCCCTCTGGCGATCGGGGATGTGATCATGGGTGATGTCCCCAGTGCCAGGGTGAAAATGGAATGAGGGCGATGTGGCTGACCTCAGCTATCATTGCCCCCTTCTTGCTGACATCAGCGGGTGAGCGAATGTCCTGCTCTGCCTGGGGTGAAGGAGAAGGTGTTTGCCCGTCCCTGTGCATCCGTGCTGCACACAGAACTGAGGGCCCGGATGTCGCATAGTCTCCCCTGACTCTTCCGCCGGATCTGGTCAGCACCTAGCATAGAGCAGATGTTCAGGGAGCACGTGCTGCATGAATGAATGAACGAGTGCCTGCAGATTGCAGAGAAGAGACTGAGATGGCAGGAAATGCCCAGAGCGTTGATCGGCTCAACCGCCCCGGTGGGCAAAGCTCATCCAGACTGGCGTGCAGGATACTCTGTGACAGAAGACACCACTGCCACCTCTGGGCAGGTGCCATCTCAGTCTCCCACACTCTTCCTCCAGTGTTCTTTCCATCTGCTGCCCTGGGGAGTTTCTGGTTGCCTGGATTATGCCAGGAAGCTGGGAGCTGAGGGCTGTTGCCCTTTTGAGTCTTGTTTACAGATTTCTCTGCTGCTGTCATGATGCTTAGTCAGAACACAGGCCGGGAGGTGGAGTTAGACATGTCGCAGGGGGTTGCCACATCAGCTGAGCTCTGACTCTCCCTGTTCTCTCACTGGGGTTTCCAGGCAGGCTCACGCCCATACCTCCCTCGTACCTAGTACCCGTCTGTGGTTAAACCACCTTGGTGACACCTCAGGTAGAATTTGGCATGTTTTCCAGTTGAACTTGGCGTGAACCTTGTCTTCAGGGTCAGATACATCAGAAACTGCTTCTAGAAACTGTCTTCAGAAACTGTCTTCAATCATTTATCTGTCGGTCATTCGTTCGCCAGCATTTACCAAGTGCCTATCTCATGCCAGGCCTTGTTCTAGGTTTGGGACCAAAAGACAGAAAAGGCATAGACCCTGTCCTCGAGAAGCTCCCAGTCTGGTGGCAACAGGTTTATAAAAACTATGGCAGAGATGAATGCATTTTAGGTTTGGGGGAGTTCACATCTTGGGGAATCATTGCTTGGGAACTGGAAGTGTTTTACTGAGCGATGTTTTCACCAAGCAGCCTGAGGGCAGAAGAGCTGTCTGGGAGACAGTTGTTAAGCCTGAGAGCATTTGTCTCCTGCTGTCTTGGGTTGGTTCTGGGGGTTTTTTTGAGAGTTCCTGAGGCCCGTTTTTGGTCTGTTTTTCTCATCTCTCCCCTTTCACACTTCCCTCTCTCCTCATTTCTCACGTTCAGCTGTCAGATCTTGCAGGCTTTGTCACTCACAGTGCTGGGCTGGGGAGGGAAGGAAGCTGTCATTGTTGCAATCACAGCTGGGCTCTGGCTGCACTGAAGGGAGGCGGAGAGGAGGAGAGAGGCACACGGGAGGACTGACCTCCAAACTCCTTCTCCAGGTCAGCACCCAGGCACAGAGCTCGAACCCCAAGATCTGGAGGGAAGAGCCCTGGGAGATGCTGCCTCTGCTGTGATTTGGCTTCAGCTCCTCTGACCCCACTGGCAAGGCCCTGTGCCCTGTATAGGGCTCTCAGCTTCCTGTGTTGAGTCACAGCACATATCTCAGTTGTTAAACGTGAGTTGGTGTGATCACTGGGTAATATCTCTGCCTCCCTACCCTCCACCCCCTCTAGACTCTCAGCTCCACAAGAGCAGGATTCAGATTGCCTTCTCTCCCCAGCCATCGAGTCCCCAGTCCCTGGCACAAGGAGGCATGCTGTGGGATGAATATGCAGAGCTGGACACCTGGTGCCCTGCCTGCTGGGGAAGGGTGGCTCAGCCCAGCCCCACTGAGCTCCAGGGCACGGTGGGAACCCCGAACCCAAGGTCAGTGGAGGGACCTGCCTGGCCACCCACAGGGCCAGACCTCAGACTGTCCTCTCTCTGCTCCCTGTGCCCCTCGCTCCAGCCAAGCATGTGACCCCCTTGTCCCCACACTCCCACTCTCTCGCTGTTCCCATGCAGTTCCCTCTGTCTGGAGCACCCTCCCCACTTTCTCTGCCTGGAGAGAGCCTGCTCATCCTTCAAAGCCCAGTGCAAATACTGTCTCTTCTGGGACATCTCTCTGAACCCCCTAGAGAGAATCTACCACCTTCTTGGCTCCAGAGGTATCTTGTCAGCCCTGCTGGTATTATACTTGTCACACAGTCCTTTCTGAGCATCTCCATGGTGGAACCTAGGCACTGCATCCCCCCACCCCCATTTAGAGGCGGGCCAATGGCAGGAGCTGATTAAATGGTAGTTGGCTGGCTGGAGCTTCTTTGGGGGTCACAGTGACACGAGGTCCCCTCATTCAGGTGGTGAGGGGTGCAGGAGAGCAGCAGGGCAAGCAGTCCGTCTCTGCCCATCTAGCCTCCTAGGGGCTTTCCACTACCCAGCTCTCTGTTTGCCATCTCAGAGCCCTGGAGGCCACCACTAGGGCTGAGTGGGCAGCGGGCTCCATGTCCCAGTCTGGGGTGGACCCTGCAGTGCTCCCAGACCCCCCCCCCCCCGGCAGCCCTCGGGCTGACCTGCTGACCACCACGTTCTTGAGCCCTAGACAAGCCCCTGAGTCTGTACCAGGCTGGCAAGGAGCAGAGAAAGTGATAGGGAGGATCATTGCCCCCAGATTAGCTAGAAGGGGCTAGAAGGGGCGAGGTAACCTCAGACCAATGCCTTCTTTGTGGCTCCTGGTGTGTTTGGGGCCTCCAGGGCAGTAATGAGTCAAGGCTCGGATGGCCAGTCACAGAGTCCCTGACTTCCCTCCAGGCACAGAGTAGATATCAAGGGATACATTTCCCTCCAAGACAGAATTTGGGCTCAGCTGTTCCTGGGCATTCCCAGTTTAATGGGTTCCAGGGAGAGAGCCACTGTGCAGACCTTGCCACAGGGAGGGGCCTGTGGGGACGGAAGGAGCAGGGAGGGGCATGAGCTGTCCCATTCTCTCCTTAGGGCTGGAAGCTATGGCTGGCCTGGCCTCATTAGAGGGCAATGACAGGGTAATTAGGCACAGGTGGTTTAATGGCTAGCTTGGGGCCAGAGGCTCCTTGAGTCCTACCCTGGAGACTGGCCATGCTCTCCCTTGCCTTTGGGGCCCACCTGCCCTCTCTCACCCACACGGCAATGCCCAGCTCCTTCCCTGGGTGGCAAAGGGTCAGTGGATTCATCTTTAGTCACGAGTTTTTACGTTTCTACAGGGTGTCATGGTTTCCAGCACCTATTTACTATCTTAGCCTATTCAGTCTCTGAGCTTACCCTGCGTGTGCATGGTAAGATTAAAAGATTAGAAAGATTACAGTCTCAAGACAGCACGGCTGATAAGGGAACCAACTTCTTAGTCTCTTTTTTTTTTGTTTATTTGTTTTGAGACAGGGGCTTGCTCTGTCGCCCAGGCTGGAGTGCAGTGCCGTCATCATAGCTATAGCTCGCTGTAGCCTTGAACTCTTGGGCTCAGGCGATCCTCCTGCCTTGGCCTCCCAAGTAGCTGGTACTACACGTGCGTGCCACCACACCTGGCCCCTTTTAGCCTTTTGATGCTACAGTGCATGCTGCAATAATCTGCCCTAGAAACGACTCCCTTTTCTGTTGCTCCCCCGAGAGGCAGCCCAGGGCTCCTCAGTGCCACCCAGAAGCAGCTCAGCTGAGCGGGCTGCACTGCTGCTCTCTTCCCCTCTCCCGCAGCCCCAGGGGATGGGGCTTCTCTGCACACAGGTTGAGCTTCTAGGGCACCTCCTTGGCCGGGAAAGCAGGAAGCTGGTGCTTTGATCCTGGCTCAATTCCAGCGGAAAGCAGGCAAACCCTTTCTGACCCTCAACTACCCTGGCACTGAGCTGGCTCTTGCCAGACTTTTTGGAAGCATGTCGTGGGAAAGGCTGTGGCTGGCAGTCAGGAGACAGTCATCTGAGGCGTCACTGCAGGTCACATCCTACCCCTTAAATAGCTGCTTCTCCTTCCCTTCATTTCTCCCTCTTTCCCTTTGGTTGCTGGGAAATTGCTGCGTTTGGCCAAAGGCTGGAGAATGGAGACACTCTGGGTTCCACCTCAGACCCAGCTGTCTCTTCCCCTCCCTGGTCCTCAGTCATCCTCCTTGAAAGATGGAGTCAGTTCTCTTTGGCCCAGGGGAGCGAAGACACTCTAGGTGTTCAGAGAAGGAGGAGAGAGGGCGAGAGCATGAAGGGAGACCAAGCGTAAGATCTCCACCGACACCCGAGATCGTTCTGGGGCATCTCCGCACCATTTTCTTTAAAAATGAAAGGAGTCAGTTAGTTTCCCCAGGGAGTGGCAGAGGGACATAGAGGCATCGAAACTGCCACTTGCCCTTGGAAACATAGTGCTGACTTCTAGCCAACAAACCGGGAGATGCCGTGCAGAAGAGTATGCAGCATTGGGGGGCAGCCATCAGAAAGGGCAGCCCTGGCCTCTGCGCCCCAGCTTCCTGTGCGGGCTGGGCCAGGGACCGCTGGCAGTGGGGGAGAGAAGAGGGCAGGTGTGTACAAGGCATGTAAGGAGATGGGGTGTGGGGTGATTCAACTATGACCTCTTTTTTAACCTGGAAGGAGTCGCAAAATTCTCAGCTGATGACTTCTCAGGCTGCTCGAAGGGTCCTTGATGGGGAAGCCCACCCTCCCTCCAGTCCCGGGAGCAGAAGGTGCCCACACTCACCGTGCTGGCTCTGTGATCTTCCATATTTCCCTACGGCCTGGAGCTGAGACTGGCGACCCAAGTCAGGCGGAGCCTCCCCACAGCTGGCCAGCGGGTCAGAAATGCCCACTCAGCACTGGCTGGAAGAAGCCTAAGTGCAGGGCAGGCCTTGGTCCCTCATGTCCAGCATCCCTGTCCCCTTAGCAAGCCAGCTGCCTCTCACCGCTGTATTCCGGGAGTGATTTGGGAGCCGTGGGGTGGGTCGATTGAAACAACCCTGCAGGTGAGGTTGCCGAACTGGAATGATTATGTGTCTTGTAACCCGACACCTGCCTTAGGGGCTGGAACACCTGGAGTCATTCATGGGCCCTTTGGCCTCAGAACAGGTGACACACCTAAGATGTCATAAAAGCCTTCCCACCTGAGTGACTTCCACCCAACCGGGTGGTGGTTGAGGGTGATGTCAGAAGTCCACCCCCTGCCCCGCCCCAACCCAGCTGCCTGACTTCTCACTGTGTGGACGCTTCTGTTTGGGGTTGTGGAAAGTTGAAGGAGGCTGGGGGCTGGAGGACGGGGTTTGCTGCTCCGTAGAATGGGTTGTCATGCGTGGAGTGACAGGATTGGGCGGTCTGTGGAGAAGGGGAGGGTTTCTTCTTAAGGAGGTGAGACAGACCTGCTTTTCCTGGGCTCCAGAAGCGAAGCTGCCCTGCACCGGGCTAACTAACATGCTGTTTCCCAGCCAGTGCCCCTCCCATCTGCTCTGGATCCTGCCTCGTTAAATATTTTGAAAGTCACTGTTGGTGCCATGGCTAGGGCCCGAGTCTCCTCTTCCACAGGGCCATTTCTGAGCTGCGTCCCACCACGTCCTGACCACTGGAGCTGACCCCTCGCTAGGGAGTGTGCAAGGTGTAACCTTGGAACCACAGACTAGAGAACTGCGAGGGACTGGGTAACTGTTCACTCCATTCCTCCATTCTGTGGGTGATGAAACTGAACTCCAGAAAGGCAAAGTCAATTACCCAAGCTCACGTAGTATATTAGCGTCTGATTCCAAACCAATCCACATCTTCTTCCATTGCTCAGTCCTGGCCCTCCCAGGAGGCCAGCCCAGGGTAGACTCGTGTGTCCGCCCTTCCGTTGATGATGTGCATCTGTGTGCCATCTCCTTCATCCTCACAACAACTGCATGAGGAATATTTTGTTCCCATTTGACAGCTGAGGAAACTATAGCTCATGGAGATGAAGTAGTTTTTGGCAGAATTGGGGCTGGAGACTGGTTCCCCCATTTCTGCCAGCCACGTGCACAGACTGAATGGAACGCAAGTGTCTGAAAGCCTTGGGTCCATGGTCCATGGAAGACCCCAGCCATGTCTGAGCAGGGGGAGGAATACCAGGTAGACTTGACTGATTGTTGGCCAGATCTTGGCTGATGAGTGAGGTGTGGCCTTGGGCTTGTGTCTGGGTAGCAGAGACCTGAGGCTGTCCTGGAGGGCCCCTAGAGCCACCAGGGCCCTACCCCTTCCCCACGCTGGCGTGGTGGCCTTTAGAATTGGAAGTCTGGGTCAGGGTCAAGAGCCTGTGATCCCAGAACAAGTGACCTCAGGGGCCAGGGCTGTGACGATGCAGGCAGGCACCTCCCTTTTAAGCAGGACCCTGGCAATGGGGCAGTGAGAGGTCAGTGGGCCACCCTGAGCCGAGGCTTCCATTGTCGTGGCTCCTCTATGTGCTGGGTGAAACGTCTAGCCTACTGGTTTGCATTTCCTACCGCTCAGGTGATGAACCAGGAAAGAGGTAGCTGCCTGGGCAAGAAGGCTGGTGGGCGTGGCTGGTTGGAGGACGATGACTCAGCCCTCAGGGCTCCAGCTCCCAGTCGGGTCTGGGAGCTTGCAGAGAGGCCTGGGAAGAAGGCAGGTGGGCAGGACTGGGCAGGGCTGCTGTGATGCCCAGGGTAGGGGGTGGCAAGGTTTACAGGTGGAGGCACAGTGGATCGGAGAGAGTAGGGGCCCACTCCCCCAGGTGCCAGGGGCCACATGGAGGCCAGACATCCATCCTTCCAGAGGAACCTCAGATCCCTCTGCCCTGTCCCTTTCCCACCCATCTCTTTAGACTCTCCTTTTGTTTTTCCTCCTCTCTTTCTTTTTCCTCCCCTTTTATCTCTTCATGTCTTTTTCTAACATTTTTTTCTCTTCCTTCTTCCCTTTCCTCGTCTGTTTCTGGCATGTGTGTCAAGATCAGAGGTGGTTACCATGAGGCTAAGGAAGCCGCACAGCCCCTCGCTCGCATGGCTCCTCTGGGCCCTGGGAAAGGTCCCAGTAGCATGTTCACGCAGCCACATGTCTCTGTAAATTTTGCTGGAGATTTCTTTGGTGTAATCCTTCTTAAGCAAGGCCCTTCAAAATGTGTAAGCTCGGCCGGGCGCGGTGGCTCAAGCCTGTAATCCTAGCTCTCTGGGAGGCCGAGGTGGGCGGATCGTTTGAGCTCAGGAGTTCAAGACCAGCCTGAGCAAGAGCGAGACCCCATCTCTACTATAAATAGAAAGAAATTAATTGGCCAACTAAAATATATATAGAAAAAATAAGCCGGGCATGGTGGCACATGCCTGTAGTCCCAGCTACTTGGGAGGCTGAGGCAGCAGGATCACTTGAGCCCAGGAGTTTGAGGTTGCTGTGAGCTAGGCTGACGCCACGGCACTCACTCTAGCCTGGGCAATAAAGTGAAACTCTGTCTCAAAAAAAAAAAAAAAAAAATGTGTAAGCTCAGGCCTCATAAAACTTGGAACTTCCTTGGTCAAGAGCATGAGCTCTAGTAGCTGGAGTCCTGCATCCTAATCTCAACCACTAATTATTAGCGTGACTGCGGGCATTTTATCTAATCCTCCTGAGTGCCCTCATCTGTGAAGTGGCGTTAATAATAGTTCTGACCCGTTAAGGCTGTTATGAAGATTAAGTGAGATAATCCATGCGAACTGCCTGTACTTAAGAGACAGTCGTGGTGATGGAGCTGTTATTTCCTGCTCATTGCGCGAGATGTGTGTTTATCGCCCTGCAGCTGGAGCACTGGGGATTAGGAGAGAAACGCTGACCTTGAACATGCACAGTCCACTGAAGGAGATGGGACACATCCACAAATCACACTCAGCTGGAAACGATGGTCAAGTAGAGACAGAAAGAAAACACTTTGGGGGGCTGGAAAACCTTTTCCATCCTTTTCTCTTCCTCTTCTCTTCTTTCCTCCCTCCCTTCCTCCCTTCCTGACTTCTCTCTACCTTCATTTTTCCCCCCTAGATATTTTTACCTAGCTATGTAATTTGTAGTTATGTTAATTGCCAGTTGTTCCTCTCCTCTCCTCTCCTCTCCTCTCCTCTCCTCTCCTCTCCTCTTCTTTTGTTGAGACGGAGTCTTGCTCTGTTGCCCGGGCTAGAGTGCCATAGTGTCAGCCTAGCTCACAGCAACCTCAAACTCCTAGGTTCAAGCAATCCTCCTGCTTCAGCCTCCAGAGTAGCTGGGACTACAGGCGTGCACCACCATGCCCGGCTAATTTTTCTATTTTTAGTAGAGACGGGATCTCACTGTTGGTCAGGCTGGCCTTGAACTCCTGAGCTTAAGCGATCCCCCCGCCTTGGCATCCCAGAGCGCTAGGATTGCAGGTGTGAGCCACCGCGCCTGGCCCAGTTGTTTCTAATTGTACATTTGGTCTTATTAATAATATCAGCAGTCTCCCACTCATCCATCTATATGTGCCTTCCTATACATCCGTACATCTACCCGGCAAATATTTCCTGTGATGATACCAGACAGTGTGGTCAGGCACTGTGGCTGGAGAAAATAAAGTACCTCCTGCCTTGAGGAGCCCAGTCTGCCCGTGTACTGCACTTTCCCCGTGGAAGCCCGAGCCTCTGAGGGCAGCGAGCCACGGTCCTTACCGCTCAGAGCGTGCTCATGCACCCAGCAGTGTCGACATCACCTGGGAGCACCTTAGAGACGCCGAGTCCCAGCACCCGCCCCACCCTTACTAGTCAGAATCTGCATGACAAGGTCCCCAGGTGATTTGCATTCACCTTAACGTTTGATAAATGCTGTTCTGGAGCTCTTCCCACGCTCAGGAGTGGGTAGAGGTTGTTATTTCTGGAGTGAGCTGAATTCAGAGACTGGAGCTTTGACAGAGATGAACCCCTGGGGTTCCTTCCAGCCATGATTCTTCCCTCTGAACCCCAGTAATTTGAGATCAGTTTCAGGGACTGGCCCTTTTGTTCAAACCTCTTCCAAGAAATTAGGGAGAGGAAGGTACAGTGGGCGTGCGTGAGCCGACAACAGCCCGGGATCACCGGACCGAGCAGCTCTGGAATGAGCACAGAGGGAATGAGTGCCTGTCCTACGGGGACAATGGGGACCAGGAGGGGGGCATCGCAGCTCACCGTGAGTGGCGCAAGCAGGCTCTAGGCTGACTCACTAACTTTCTAGAGAGGATTTTCACTGCACAGCAACCCTCAGACATGGCGTAGGCTCAGAGGCAGTGAATTGAGCTTCAAATATCTGCACCAAAGAAGTGGGGAAATCGAGAATCCCAAACCTGATCCCAGCCCTGACCCCAGTCACCTCTGTTGGGTGGGAGCTGGCCTTCCCCTTGTGGCCCTGCCCTTCCCCACGTCTGTGGCCTGAGGCTGGGGGTGGAGGGGAGGGGTAAGACAGGCATGAGCCTGACAGAATGACAGGACACGTTTGCTTCAAATGAGCCACACACAGTAAAGAAACAGCTTAACATATGATGTGTGCTCCCGTGTGCCAGGCTCTTATGCCTGTGGGAAGAAGTCGCACTGCCTCATTTTGTCCTTGCAGCCACCGTGTAATGCAGGTGCTATTGTTACCTCCATTTCACAGAGGAGGAGACTGAGGCTGAGACATGTTGGGGTCCAGGTCAGTGTAACTGGGACGCCGAGGCCCTCTGCATCTACCATGCACAGATGGGCCCTGCCTGGGTCATGGAGAGGGTCAGCAATGGCCTCTGCAGTCCTACAGGGGCCTCTGAAAAGCCACTCAGGCCCCCGTAGTGCCAGAGCCCTGCATGGGCCTGCCTGGGGGCAGGGGGCCGTTTCCATAGTGCCCATGTGATTCGATGGCAGTCTCAGTGGAAACCTTTCATTCAGCTCTCTCCCCTTAAACCAGGCGGAGAATGAATTTCACATTAATTCTGAGTCCAGCCCCTTTCTTTTGATTTGTGTGTCAGGGATACTCCTAATTTCACCCTGGGGCAGCCCGGTGGTTAGAAGACATAGGGAGGGCAATGGAGCTAGGAGATGCTGCTTTGCATGCTGACTGTGCTATAGATTCCAGACCAGGAACATACAGTACTGTGACAATGGTTTGTTTTAAGAATCTGGCTAGAAAGGAAATAGTATAGATTTACTTGATTACATTGATTTTCTCAGGTTCTGGATAAGAAACAACACATCCATAGGATAACCTTCAGGCACAGCTTTAAATCTTAGCTATCACAGCTCTGTCACCTGCCAGCTGTGTTACCCTGGGCATGTTACTTAACATGTAACATGTTAAGTGTGCCTCACTTTCCTCATCTGTAAAATGGGGACAATAATAGAACCTATTCCTAGGGATGCTATGAGGGTTAAGTGACTTAACATTTGTAAAGTGCTTACAATGGCACCTGACACACAGTAAGTGCCATATAAATATGGTCAGTGGAGTGAAAAATTATTATTTCAGTTATAGGTTAAATCTCTACCTTTAAAATGTATTTTTTGATTACTGTGTATCATATATTCTGTACACTTCATTAATTCTTCCTTGCTTCATCAACAGTCCAGGAGGGTTAGAAAGAGAGAGACAAACTCTTCTTTTATATGAATGCCCTTTTATAAGGAACCAACTCCGGATAGAGAAAAACTCTCCTTCTACATGAGCATCCTTTCATGAGCAAGCAACTCCTGCAAGATCGGCATTCATCCACTCACTCCGCCCTCAGGAACTAATCACCTCTCATTAGGCCCTGCCTCCCAACATGGCTGCACGGGGCACTGTTTCCAACACGTGCCTTTTGGGGGACTCATTCAACCCATAGCAGTGATCTAGCTAAACCAGTCTCTCAAGTATTTATAGAGCCCCAGTGCTGGGCTCCCTGGGAGAGCTCTCCTTTGTCTTTATATCCTCGGCACCAGCACAGTGCCTGGCACACAAAAAGTACTTCAATGTTGGTTGAGTAAATTTAGTTCAAAACACACCTCCTGGGCCGGGCATAGTGGCTCAGGTCTGTAATCCTAGCACTCTGAGAGGCCAAGGTGGGAGGATCACTGAGGGCCAGGAGTTTGAGACCACCCTGAGCAAGAGCAAGGCCCTGCGTCTATAAAAAAATAGAAAAATCAGTGGGTGTGGTGGTATGAGCCTATAGTCCTAGCTACTCCGGAGCCCAGGAGTTTGAGGTTGCAGTGATCTATGATGATGCCACTGCACTGCAGGCTGGGTAAGAGAGCAAGACCCTGTCTCAGGAAGAAAACCCAAAAAACAAACCACGACTCCTGCCACAGAGGAAAATAATTCTGGCGGTAGTGTGGGAAAGAGGTAGGAGGACCAGGTTAGAGGCAGTTGGAATAGTCCAGGTGAGGATGAAGAAGGCCTTAATTAAAGCATGGTCCACAGGGTTGAAGATAAAGAAGAAGAAGGGAAATACTATTTGGCATAAAAATTAAATATTATTAAATTATTAATTATTATTTATCTACTCTGTGCTGTGCGATATAGATCAATTTTGTTTTGCTAACCTTTCAAACTAAGTCTTAATGCCCCCATTTTGCAGATGAAGGGACCGAGGGACTGGCTGGGTGCCACGCAGTGTGTACGTGGCAGGCAGATGGGACAGGGCAGGACGCTGGGCTGCTGGAAGCTAGAGATGCTGGTGCAGAATCGAGGCCCGGCTGGTGGGGGATTGAGGATGACTCAGGTTCCCATATGGCTGATGGAGTCCATGGTGGGCCATTAACAAATGAGTTCACTGGGTTGACCCCGTTGGAAGGGAGAATGCTTTTAGATTGTCTATGGCCAGGCCCCATGGATGGTAATTTATTGATTATGCTGGTGCCTCTGGCTTGGCTGAGTGCTTTTGGCCACAGACTGATGCTTGGAGAGAAGCTGCAGCCCCTGGGTGGCACAGGGCCTCAGGCAGGCTGCCGGGAACGCAGACACAGTGCCGCCAGGTGGTGGAAGCTCAGCCCGCACCCCGGGTTCCCCGATTTGCCAAATAGCCTTTATCTTTAGCCTGAGAGGCTGTCGGTGAACAGTGTGAGGTTCCACCCGCAGACACCATCCTGGACGGCCCTCCCTAGTCCTCCCTTCTCCTTCATCCTCTCCCCTGCCTGTTCCCCAGGTTGCCCCCAGAGGAGTGGGTTCGAGGCCAGAATGAAAGTTCTCGAACCCGAGATCGTCAGGCACAGACTGTCCCTCGACTTCATCCCTGTCTCTGTGAAACCCCTTGGTTCATCAGATAGCTACTGAGCACCTATGGGAGCTGCACACCGAGAACATAAGGACGAGTGAGGCACCGTCCCTGCCTTGGAAGCGCCTTACCAGGCCTGGGAGGGGGACTGGACACAGACATCGCACTGCCATCCCACTGGCAGAGGCCAGGATGAAAGCGCAAATAAGGCCAGTGGTTTGGGGCAGCCTCCCCAAGGGGGTAACATTTGAACTGTGCTTGTGAGGAAGAACAGGAGTTTGTCAAGAGGAAAACCATGGGCACAATAGGGAAGGGTATCCAGCCCAGAAAGGAGGCGGCGTATGCTCATGGAAGCAGAGAACAACCCCACAGACACTTCCTGAGCTCCCTCTCCGCACCAGCTGTGTGCTAGGGCTGGGGGATGGGTAACATGTGGTCCCTACGATGAGAAACTCTCACAAGAGACGTCTTCTTTTGAAAGATATCTTTGAAGGGCCTGTACACATCTATGGAATTTGGACACAGACCTTATGCACAGACTAGGAGTCCCCAAACTAGGGTTCCTGAGCCCAGAAATTATCATGCAAGATGACCCATGGGGATAGGAGGAAAAAAAAATGCTGAAATTTCTATTTATGTGCATTTTTTAAACCAAAACCAAAGAAAGTATTTAAGCTTTTCTAATATTTAATGTACGAGCTGGCACTGGCACGGGCACTTGGTCCCTGTGTCAGCAGCTCACAGGTTGCCTGTGTCTTAGAGGGACCTGAAGTGGATTTATCAGTGATCTTATCTAGTTTAAGCTAAATTAACCCTCACACAATGGACACTCACTCGTGAAAAGTGCACTCGTGAAAAGATTCCAGGGATTAAGAGAAGAAGTGAGGCAGGCAGAGGCAAATATAGCAAGAATAGCAAGAAAGTGACAAGGCTCTTGCTGCCCCTCTCAGAAGGGGCTCTTCGTTGTCTTCCCATCTTGAGTTAAAAATTGTAACAATCTAATCGTAATTGATAGATGCAGGCCCTCAAAATTAAAAGTTACCAAGATAATTTGAAATACAGATTCAAACCATATTAATAATACTGTTTTGCCAAAGGCTTATTGTGCTTCAGATATTGGCTAATGACAGCAGTGCGAGCGAACACAGTGCAGACGTAAATAAACAGACACACAGGCCGGGCGCGGTGGCTCACGCCTGTAATCCTAGCATTCTGGGAGGCCGAGGCGGGTGGATCGCTCAAGGTCAGGAGTTCAAAACCAGCCTGAGCAAGAGCGAGACCCCGTCTCTACTAAAAATAGAAAGAAATTAATTGGCCAACTAAAAATATATATAGGAAAAAATTAGCCGGGCATGGTGGCGCATGCCTGTAGTCCCAGCTACTTAAGAGGCTGAGGCAGCAGGATCGCTTGAGATGAGGAGTTTGAGGTTGCTGTGAGCTAGGCTGACACCATGGCACTCTAGCCCAGGCAACAGAGTTAGACTCTGTCTCAAAAATAAATAAATAAATGAATAAATAAACAGACACACATTGGAGATGTGTGCCAATATCTTCTTGCTGACAGGGATCAAAGAAGTTTGGAGATCACAGCTCTAGGCACTAAGGAGCCAGTAGGAGTTGTTTCAGCACAAGAGTGACTTGTTTGTTTCTGTTTTGTTTATTTTGAAAGATCACCCTGGTAGCTGTGTGGAGGGAGAGAGACCCGGGTAGGACAATAGCAGGGATGCATACAGAAGTCCCTGTGAGAGAAGATGAAGTCCTGAACCTAGCTTAGGGGACCCAGGAGAGCAGGGAGAAATTCCAGGTATGAGTTGGACTTGGTGACTAACTGGATTTGGAAAACCATTTGGGGGGGGGATCCAGGGTGATCTCCGGTCTCTAGGTGAACAGATGAGTAGTGGTACCACTTACTAAGGTGGTCAACAGAAGTGAGGGGTGGGTTTGGGAAGGAAGATGAAGAGTCCGGGTCTGAACAGGGTGAGTCACAGGGGCCAGAGAGAAACTTGGAGGGAGCTGTCCTACTCAGTCAGACTCCTGGGGCTTCATGGCTGGTTTGGGGCTGCTGCCATTTCTTCCTGAGGCAGGGCCTGGGTGAGGAATGGTGACGGTAGCTCTCGAAGGAACTGAAATGAGTAAGTCAGGAAGTAATGGCGTCTTCTATCCAGACCCCCTGGTTCTACCCAGGCCACTGGGTGCTGTGTTCCAGGGATCTGACCCTGACCACCCTCTATATCTCACTTCTGGGAAACACCCAAAGTGGAGGTACCCCCTCTTCCTCCTCCTCTGAACCACCTTGGATATGACCAAGCTCACACTTACCCAGGGTGCTCTGGGCCAAGGTGTGGGGAAAGCCTGCTTAGGCTGGGAGTGCCCTTCCTGTCATTGTCAGTGCTGAGATAAGCTAAGTGCAAGGCAGAGGAGGAGGGGGTGGGCGGGGACAGGTGTTTGACCATGGAGAAGGGCTCTCCCAGGGCCATGCTTTAGAACAGGAATACTCATTCTGGCCTGATATGGTCACTTCTGGATTGGAATCAGGGTGTGCTTGACTGAGAGTCCCCTCGGGGCTTGACATGGAGAAGGCTGGCATGACTCTGGGGATGGCACCTGGCATCACCAGCTCCACTCCGGCAGGACATTGGGGTCTGTGTCTATGGGGAGCGAGGTGTGTGACATCAGTGGCAGGTTGGTGGCCATCTCATCTCCCATTTAAAACATTTTTTTTGGCAGGAAAGGACGAGCAATATAGACAGGCAAAAAACTTCAAAGTAAGAGGGTAGGGAAGACTTTGAAATAAAGACAGACACATGGACGTGAGAGAGAGAGACAGAAAACAGAGAGACTAGACAGACAGGTAGTAAATGAGCAACTGAAAGAAACAGAGGAGTGGAAGGAATTAAGAGATAGAAATCAGACGGTGAGGGGGATGGCAGATGGAAGTTGATGAAGACACAGAAACTCAGAGACATGGAGGAGACAGAGGCGGGGGAAGGCTCAGGGATGTGGAGGGAGGGACGGAAAGAGGCCTCGGATGGATGGAGCACTCATCTTCCCTCTTCCTTCTTTGCCCACCATATGCCTGGTTCCCAATTGCAAAACTGGAGGAGCTGGAGCCCAGTGAACTGCCTGTGTCGGTTGCTGGTACCCAGCTGGGGCGTGGGAAGCAGGCAGGAGGAGCTGTCACTTTCCTTCCCCTCACTTGATGTGTTAGCTCTGGGTGCCTCTCTTGACCTGCTTTTCTTTTTGATGATGGAACAAAATTGGAAGTCTGTTTGGCAAGTGGTCAAGGACCTTCCAATTCAGAGGGGGAGACTGAGTCCTAATAAATCGGGACTGAGGCCATGGTGGGGTCATGCCCCAGGTTTGTTGTTTACTTGCCCACAGCCAGGCTGTGGGCTGCAAAAGCCAGAACCCCTGGAGGAGGGATGGCTGGTTTTGTGAAGTCAATTCATAATGGGAGGAGATACATCCTCTCAGAGACTCAGGAGACCAAGGCTTGACTCTGGCTTAGTTAGGGACACTCTCTCGTCTAGAGAAAGTCATCAAAGGGGATCAGGGGCGCAGAGGAAACGGGCTTCATAGATCCAAGCTGATCAGTGTCCAGTAGCCCAGGTTGGAGGAAGGGCCTGGGAGCGGGGCACTAGCAGGCTGTGCTTGCCAGGGGGTGGCCTGTGGGGCCCGGTGGTATCTGCGGGGCTTCCTAGAGCACAGGTGAAGTATTCCCCCACCGCCTCCACTTCCCCTGATCTCGCTGTGTGCTCATCTGGTAATCTAGCTACTGACTCTGCTTTCTTGGAACTCTGATGCCAAGAAGATATCCTCAGGCGGGGACTTGCCGCTCGAGTTCCTGAAATAATTTACTATTTTTTAAAAAATCAATACATTGGCATAATTCATAGCCAATTCATTGAGTGAGAACTTGCTAAATGCTTCATGTGAAGATGTTGTCCGATCCTCCCAATGATCTTGTGAGCTGGGCAGTGTTTTCTCCATTTTACAGAAGGGAAAACAGGCTCGGATCTGGTGTTTGGAGCTAGGCCCCTCCAAGGCCAAAGCCCGGTCTCTCAGTCACCTCCCTGAGCCCTGGCCTGTCTGTGCCCACTGTGGGTAGCATGTGTCTGTCACTGAGGAGGTGGTGCAAGGGGTTCTGTCTCTGGACAAGCAGAGCCAGGACCTGATGCTAGAACAGGCGGTCCCGCAGAAGCGATGCTCCTGGGAGGCTGTGCCAGCCCGGGCACCGTCCCATCGGGGTCCCTCAGACCTGCGACCAGCACACTGTGATGAGAGGGGCAGCATGGATGTGCTCCCTCTGCCCTTCACTCTTAGATCAATAAAGAAAAATGAAAAGGGGACCAGGTCTATACAAAGAAAAAAAAAAAAGACATTCTGTAATAAAGACACCTGCACTCGAATGTTTACTGCAGCACAATTCACAGTTGCAAAGATGTGGAAACAACCCAAATGCCCATCAATACATGAGTGGATTAATAAAATGTGGCTTATGTATACCATGGAGTACTATTCAACTACAAAAAACATTGGTGATTTAGCACCTCACATTGTCCTGGATAGAGACTGAGCCCCTCCTTCGAAGATGGAAAAACATGCGCCACATGTACTCGCCATCAAAGTGATACTAACTGACCAGCACTAAGTTGTTCACGTGGTAGTAATACTCACTGGGTGCCAGTGTGTGTGGGGGGTAAATTCACAACTAATGGAAGCAGAATGCACTGTACGGAGGAGGGACATGCTTGTAGCCCTGGCTTGGGCGGGGCAAACAGCACTACATGTAACCATAATGTTTGTACCCCTACAATATCCTGAATAAATAAAAAATAAAATAATTGGAAACAAGCAAAAAGAAAAAAGGGGGTGGGGTGCAGGGTGAGTATATGCCTGTGATCCAAAGGATGAAGGTCAGCCACCAATAGGGGGCTGATGGGAGGACCCGTGTCTGTCTGAAAAGATTTGGAAGTCAGATTGGAACGAGCATTCCAGGGGACCTGGAGCTGGCAGGGGCTTAGAGGGGTTAGAGGAAGGGAGCAGGGAAGGGCATAGCCAGAGGGAGCCCCTAGACTCTGGCTCTGTGGAGGGGGTTCTGGATGGCCAATGGCAGTTGCTTTCCCGGGCATCCAGAGGAACACAGGCTGCTAAGCCTGAAAGGGAAAGAAGGCCAAAGGCAACCTTCCAGACTCCCCCCTGGCTCCTGGGGGAGCCAGGTGGCACCTCTGGGATCCTACCACCAGTGCTTCCGGGGGCTGCCTGCCCTTCCGACACCCACTGCCAGCCTGGCAAGAGAGGTTGTAACGTTGCCTGAAGCCAAGCCAACTGCAGCAAAACCCTGACTCATGCCTTTGGATGCCAGCAGGTCCTATTTTGGTATTTTCCAGCTTTTTCATCAGCACCAAGAGTTAATCACAAGAGGGCTGTGAGAAGGTGGGAGAGGGTGTTCACACTCAGAGCATGGGATAGGGATGGGACTCCCATTAGTGGAGAAAGACCTCAGCCTCCCCCCAACCCTGTTCCCCAGAGAGGTTGTGGCGTGGGGAGACCCCAGGTAGGCCGTGGCAGCGGGCAGGGGGACTGAGGGAAGAGGCATGTGAGTGGGGATGGTTTGGAGTGTGGGAATGGGGTTGGTGCCAAGGGGACTGGGCTTGGGTACAGCCCTGGCTGTCTCCTTGTGCCCCGCCCAGACTCTGAGCCTCCTTGAGCCTTGCAGGTGGTGTGTAGGTTTGTCTGCCAGGGCTGTGCAGCCTCCACCTGCTCCCAAGCTCAGGGCAAGGAGATAAAATGATAAAATGCTAATCAAATTCTCTGCCTGCAGATTCTTAGCTAGCTTCAGTACTTATTTTCCCCATTATGGAGAGAGGGGGAGGCCTCTGCTTCCTATCAGGCCTGTGTGGGAGCCCTGGTTGTAGACAAGTTTATCCAGTAGGGCTGAGAACATCACGCTGCCTTCCAGATCTGGGGCTCCTACCAATTCCAGGGTTTCACGTGGGCCCAGAGTGAGGCAGAACATGGGGAACCCAGACTGCTTTTCCAGGGGAGGCAGTGGAGGAATGGAGGTAGAGCACATCAGAGGGCCAGTCGAAATGGAGGGGTCCTGGCGGGCCCGGGGCACCCAAGTCCCCCCGGTTGCTTGCCTTGGTGATGGAGGCCCTGATGCACGTTTCATGTTATTGACAATGGCGGCCAACTTCTGCGTAGCACTTTGCAGTTGGCAAAGTCCTTGCACTTAAGACTCTTAAGGTTGTTTCGCATAAGGCTGTTCATTGAAATGAACAAATGAGAGGGCTGAGCCCTCAGGGAGTGGCGGGGCTGCACCCCTCCAGGTCTGTGGGTTCCACGCTGGCGCCTCCCCGTCCCCTCAGTACCTACGTGAGAAAACACTGCCCCCCTTCCCAGACAGGGACCCACCCCTCCACCTGCCCGGGCTTCACAAGGGACAGTGTTCTTCACACTCCCTCTCATCATTGCTCACATCGCCGTGTAAGGGACAGCGAGTCTGGGAGACATTCTTAATCACCCACCCTAGCTCCCGCAGCTCCTAACCCTGGACGTGGTAGGGTCGGAAGTGCCTGGTGACTTGGACTGAGGCGGTGCCCAGAGATCCCTGCCTGGGACAAACCCCAGTGTGGTGGAGCAGGGAGGGTCCCCTCTCTGGACAAGCCCCTAGCCTGGCAAGAGTCCTCCCCCAGCTCTGCCACCAGTCTCTGGGGACGTTTCTGTTCTGTTTGTCACTTGCCCCTCTTGCCCTTTTTGACTCTGCTTCCACCAGCAAAACCTCAAAAGCACTGTGCTCTGTTTTAGGGGCCGGAGGGTGGGGCGAGTCTCTGCTTCTTCAGAAGGATGACGCCTACCTCATTTCTTCCCCCACTCCCCGCAGCTGGGCGCTGGGTCTCATCCCAGAGCAGTGTGGCCTGCAGGCAGGAAGTGCTTGGTGCTCCAGCCCTTGAGTCTTGGGTGGACACAGAGGGGTGCCTGCTGGGCACTGGGCTTTCGGCACCTGACCTGCGCTGCCCCTGCTTTGATAGAGAGGCACACAGCCACATCCCCTCCTACTACAGTCTCAACTCGCAAGTGCCCCATAGGGCTGCATCCCCAGCCCCTGAGTGTCCCCAAGTTCTGAGTGTTCTTGTGTTCTCACAAGTGGGTTTCTGGTTTGGTCCCTATTCTAAGCCTCAATTCTAAGCCTGGCACGTGCCTCTCACCCCCCATTGGGCACCCCATTGTGAACTCCATCCTTCCTCCTGGTGCCCATGCCACAGCTGCTGCCAAACCTCCCACAGCTGCCCAGCCTGTGCCTTCCCTGCCTTGGGTCCATTTCCTGCTCTCCCCCTTCCGCGCATGCACCTGGCCCTGGGGGTGTACTGAACCTGGGATTGGGATAGGAGGGAGACCTCAAGGGAAGGAAGTGTGGACACAGGCCAGGGGACCACCTTGGGGGCTGAGAGGTGAGTAGCAGCCAAAGCATGCCCAGTAAGCAAGTCCCTCTGCTTCAGGGACACTGCAGCCCTGGCTCAACAGAACACCCCATGGCCGGTGGACAGCCCCAGGGCATGGGTGCCTGAGACAATTTTTTAAAACAACTACGAAACTTGCTCTGATTAGCTGTCATATTGATTCTACGAAAACTAGGCCATAGGGTCAGTAGTGTTCAAGCCCCTGTGGTTACCCCACCCCTGTGGCCAGGTATCAAATTATAGGCCTGGATGAACTGAAGATGAATGTCATTATTTATCTCTAAGCTGTTTGTGTTTGATTCCACAAAAATTGCCTCTTGGCATCAGAAAACCCAGTCTCCAGTGGTTCATCCTTGGGCCTTGCTCCCAACCCTCCTGGCCTTCTGACTCCCACGCTCTCCTTCCGCCTGCCCCTCTGCCTAATGCAGAATTCCTGCTCCTGACCTCCCATTTCTCCCACTCCATCACTGTTCTCTCAAATCCTGGCTTTGCTTTCAGCCCCCAAGGCTAATCCCCTCAGCACACCACTCTTGCCAATACCCTCATCCTTGTTCTTCTGCTAAACTCTGCCCTGGAGCAAGCCGGCCACCCACCCACACCACCCCTGCAGCTGGCGCTGAAGTCCTCCGCCATGCCCAGGTGACCACAGCAACAGCACCCAGCGGGGCTCCCCCAGCTTTGGCACTTCTCTGTGTGCCCATGGTCAGCTACCCTGAGGTGGCTCTATCCGTGTCTCAGGCCCCCCTCCCCAGTGCTCTCAGCAGGGCTTCGGACTCCCTCCTGCACAGGAGAAGAAGAGACCCTCAGGCAGGAATGCCTTCAGTTTCTCGACTCTCCTTGTCCCTCCCACGCCCACAGGCACAGCTACACCAAAACCCTTCCTGATCGCCCTGCAGCCTCAGTGGGGGAATGTGTCTTCATCCTCTCAAAGCCTCCTGAACATCATTCTCCCCTTCTCCTTAAGAAGAGAGTGCCAGGCTGGTTGCGGTGGCTGATGCCTGTAATCCTAGCACTCTGGGAGGCCAAGTCAGGTGTATCGTTTGAGCTCAAAAGTTCCAGACCAGCCTGAGCAGGAGTGAGACCCTGTCTCTACTAAAAAAATAGAAAGAAATTAGCTGGATAACTAATATATATGTATGTGTGTGTGTGTGTGTGTATATATATATATATATATATATATATAAAATTAGCTGGGCATGGTGGTGCATGCCTATAGTAGTAGAGTTGTAGAGTAGTAGAATAGTCCCAGCTACTCAGGAGGCTGAGGCAGGAGGATTGCTTGAGCCCAGGAGTTTGAGGTTGCTGTGAGCTAGGCTGATGCCACGACACTCCAGCCTGGGCAACAGAGTAAGACTCTGTCTCAAAAAGAAAGAAAGAGAGCACCAGTCACCAGTCGGCAGGTCCTTCTGTGCCTTCGATGCCTCCCTTTCTTGGACAGGTAGGTATGTCCAAGCCTCTCTTCTTCCCAGCACACCGATCTCATGCTCTGCGGCCACCGCTTCCCTTCACTGCTCAGCATGGGGCGAGAGTGGCCAGCTCTTGTCACCTACGCTTCTCACAGAAATGTGTGACCTTGCTGTTTTGCTCCTTTCTCCACCACCCCTTGCCACCAGCGTTCACTCTACAAGCTTTGGTGGCCTGGCCCCTGCCCCCTTCATGCCACTGGAACTACTTATTGCGGAGGTCGCCTCTGTTGTTGCCTACGGCAGACAGTGTTAGATGGCATTGCTTGACTTCTCTGCAGACTTGGCCTGTCTTCCTGGCTCCTCTGTCCCAATGCAACTTCCTTCCTTCTTCTGGCCTGATCTTCTCCATCTCTTACACCCAGCATGTCAGTGTTCCTCAGGGCCCCCTCTGTGGCCTCTCTTTGGCTTGCTTATGCTCTCTCCCTGGGAATCGCACCCACTTCCAAGGTCACACCTGTCACCTGGGCACTGACACCTCACAGATTCAGCTTTCTATTCCAGGGAACTCTCCTAAGCTCTAAATCTCTGTCTCCATTGCCCAGTGTACATCTCTTCTTAGAGGGCTGGCAGATACCTCCAACCCCACAGGACAATTGGAACTGCCTTTCCCTATGTCCCCATTTTGATCCGCGGCACTGCCATCAGCCCTGTTACCACATCAACACCTTGGAGTTATCAGGAGTCCTCTCTCTTCCCAACCCACTACATCCAGTTGATCACCCAGCTCTGCTGACACCCCTTCTCTGTGTCCTGCCCGCCTCTCCCCTACGCCCTCCCTGGGTCAGCCTCCTAGTACGTCTCGTATCCTGGTCTTGCTCCTCAACGGTCCCTCCCCACGCTGGGGCTGAAGTGAGCTGTCTAAGGAGCTAACATAATCATGCCTCTCCTTGATAGAGTAGCAACACCCCCCCCATGACCTGTGCCCCCAGCGTGATCCCCCAGCCACCTCCTGGCTGCACGGAGCTTTGGGTGCCCACGATCTTTCCTGTCTCTCCACCTCCGGCCCAGAGCCCCTTCTCCCTTCGCCAACTTCTCTGCTTGGCAGCTGGCTGTGAATCATCCTTCAATTCAACACCCAGGATCACTTCCTTGCCACCACCCCCAAATCTGTGTTCTGTGCCAGCCCCTAGCGCTCTCCGAGCCCCCGTGCTGACCTCCTATGTCACCTGTCACTGTGGGGATCTCCCTGCCCCAGAGGTCCGTGGCTGTATCTCTAATGTCCACATGCCTGGCTTGTGTGGCAAAACAGCTATATATGATTACTGAATGAAGATTAATAATCAATCAAGGAGGAATTCCTAGAAGAGGCAATTATTACGTGGTGTTTTGTAGGCAGACACAAAATGGTGTGAAAAGGAGGATGAAAATGAATTGTGCAGATGGTCTGACTCAGATTTCTTTGGGAGCAGGGGAAATGGAGGGACATGATGACACATATTTAATGGGGGCTGGGGACATCAGCAGAAGGTGCCCCACCAAAAGGCAGCACATTTAAGCATGAACACAGCGCTGCACAGGCAGAGCAAAGCACAACGAAGCACTGTGCCCGGGGGAGGTGGCCGGGCTGGGGTGGCGGTGGCTGTGTGTGATGCAGAGGGAGTGAGGCTGCTGGAGTGGAGAAGCTGGCAGGGTGCTTAAGAAACCAGGAATAAGGTGTGACTTTGCCACGCTGAGCCCCTGTAGGTTTAGGTCTCGAGAGCTCATCCTGGCCCTGCACAAGCCAGGTGTCCCGGAGGCCCCAGGATCTGAAGTGCCCATTCGGAGGCTGCCAGACTGGCCTTGGAAGCTGCGGACAGGAATGTCAGACCAGAAACACAGAAAGCAGGGCTGGTCTTCTCTTGTTTGGAGCTGATCATCATCCCAAATTCCTTCATGCTTTCATATGTCTCTCAATTAATCCATTTGTAAAAACGTAAATAAATATCTTTTTTTTTTCTTTGCGACAGAGTCTCATTCTGTTGCCCGGGCTAGAGTGCCGTGGCATCAGCTTAGCTCACAGCAACCTCACACTCCTGGGCTCAAGCCATCCTCCTGCCTCAGCCTCCCAAGTAGCTGGGACTACAGGCATGTGCTACCATGCCTGGCTAATTTTTTTCTATATATTTTTAGTTGGCCAATTAATTTGTTTCTATTTATAGTAGCGATGGGGTCTCGCTCTTGCTCAGGCTGGTTTCAAACTCCTGACCTTTGAGCGATCCACCCTCCTCGGCCTCCCTGAGTGCTAGGATTACAGGTGTGAGCCACTGCACCCGGCAATAAATATCTTTTAAAGAATTTTAAAATTATTTTTTCTGAATCATATTCTCAGGATCTTTTTGAATTTCAACATTTGGGATTGTGTTTTTCAGGATTATGATCCAAACTCCACTTTTCTTCTCTGAGACAGCGTAGGCAGATACGGAGACCAACGTCACTGTCAGGGGAACAGGGCCTGGGCTGGGGGTCTTGGGGACAAATGGTGAGATGAGTCTTCCTAGCCCCTTCCAAGCCGAGGAAGTACAGAAATTGGAGGACATAGCCTCCAAGTGAGTTAGACCCTGTAAACACATTGCTTGGGGGCTGGGGGAAGGTCAAAGAGCTACGGCCTTGCCTGTTGCCCCTAGTTCTTGGGGAGGGCACCATTTCAGCCACTAGGGGGCGCAGGGGCTCCAGGAATGGTTTCTCAGGCCCGCTCGTTGGAGCAGAATAAAGTATCTAGGAAGGGTGGCCAGAGGTGAGACACCAGGACCGAACTTGACCTTTTAAATCACTCTGTCATTCATAGATTCATTTATTCAAGAAACATTTGTCCTGTACCCGGGAGGGGCCAGCCCTGAGCTAGTGAGCTCTGGGGATACAGAATCAGATATGTCCATCTGGACCCTGGAGGAGCCACAGCTCAGTCTGGGAGATGGAGGCACCCTCAACGCTGCGCGTTTCCATGCGGGACATTTGTGCTGTGACAGAGGGATATGCTGAGCGTGGTGGGGCCGCCCAGGAGGGAGTGCTGATTCTGGCTGGGACGTGGGGAAAGCCATCCTACTGTTGGAAGCATTTGCTGTGGGTCTTGAAGGGTGAGTAGGAGTTCACTGGGCTGAAAGATTAGGGGAAAGGCAGGCAGGGGGACGTCACAGGCCAAGTCCTGGAGACAGGAATGCGCTTGGCCTATCCAGACAGGGTAATGCGTAGGCAGGAGTTAGGGGAGGAGGCTGGAAGGTGGAGAGCATTGGCCATCGGATTGGGGACAGCTGAGGACTTACTTCTGAGAAGAGAGGAGTTCTACGTGGGAGCCAGGGAAGATTCAGGTTTTGTGGGGCCTGAAGTTTATGTGGTTTTGAGGTCTTCTTAGAAAAACAATACAAAATTATAAATACAAAATTAGGTAGAGGGGCTTGGGAGGGTCTGTGCAAGTGAGGGGCCTGAAGCTTCCTGAAGCTCATCAGCTTCCTGATGACTCCTGGCTTGCGGGAGGCACATCCTTCACAACTGCCCTGCTTCCCTTTAGGGCTCCGGCCGCCCCCAGGAGCTCTCCACGGGCAGCAAACTGCTTTTCCTCTCCCTCCTGTCTCTGGCTCTTCTGGGTCCCCTGGCCCTCCATGCAGCTGTGGAAGGCTGGACTCAGGAAATCGGAGTCTGGGGTTTCTTTTAGAAGAAAGTGAGGCAGAGCCACCCTGCTGGGCATGGGGAGGTGGGTGGCCATGACCTTTTATACTGAGCATGTGCAAATAGCACCGTCCCCCAATTGTTCCAAGAGATGCCTTTGAATCTGATGAGCATCTCCTGTTAACGCCTTAACGCACAAGTGTGGAGGGTTTTCCCGTTTGCCAAGCATGTTCACACCTCTCATGTCATCTGCACCAACGTCACCAACAGCCCAGCGAGGCAGGCAATGCTGTAGAAGGCTCATGATTGGCCTGTGGACACCTGGCAGGTGACACCTCACACCCAGTGCTTTCCCTGCTTCACTCTGTGCCTCTTGTTCACAATTGGCCCAACAATACTGAAACCCAAGATGGCCCCGCTCGGGCACCTGCGTGGGGAAATGAGTCACTGTAGACGTGACACAGCTGGCTCTGGCATTCTCCGCTTCCTGTGGTGTGTTTTGATGGTCAGGGTATGCACAGGTGGCGTGGAGCCAGCAGTCCTCGTGACCCTGTCTGTCTGCACTGTGGTGAGAGTTCCGCCTTTACCCACTGCCTGGGCTGTCGGGAGAGCTCTCACCAGGGAAAAACCTTGAATTCATGCTGTCACTTGTGCAATGGATCTCTGAGGTTCCGCGCTGATTTGCAATATCTTCTGGGTGTTCAGATTGAGGGTCTCAGCCAGGGCAGAGGGAGGAGAGGGGTGGCTGCTAGTTCCAGCAGCCTTTAATCACAGAAGGAGTACTGAGCATCCACTTGTGGTAGACACTGTGCTGGCTCCGGGAGGGTAGAGCCGAGTCCGGTGTGGCTTTGTGCTCTCGGCTCCTGTGTGCCAGGCACTGAGCCGGGCCGTGGGAGCCCCGGGGTGGGTGCATGAGCCATGTGCCCGAGCACGAGAATCTCCCAGTCTGTTGGGGATGTCCGCCTCCCTACGAACCCAGAGTGCCCTCTGTGCAGTGCAAGGTCACAAAATTGGGTAGGGTACCTGCTCTGCTTCTTGCGCCACCAGCTGGAGTGAAAGGCAGAGCCTCTGACCTCCCTGGGTCCTTTCTGGGCCCTGGGAGATGAGCCTGCCTCTCCCTCCTTTGCACATTCCCACAGAAGCGTAGAGAAAACTCTTCCCTCTCTCCTGCCTCAGGACATGACAAGAACCAGCAGTGGGAGAATGGAATGAGTCAAAGTGTCTTTCCTGCCCCCAGAGATCTTTTACGGAGACTTGGAGGAAGCAGAGGGTGGGGATGGGTTGGGGGAGGTCAGTGGAGCCATTTCCTCCAAAGGGAGCACAAAGGTTTGGAGCCTCTGGTCCAGGGTCCAATATGCATCCAGGTGCCTGGGTGACAGGAAGGAGAGAGAGGGGAGCCATCCAAGCAGTCAGGTATTTCTAGATGCTTCGAGGACAGATGCAAAAATCCCCAAGTCTTCTGACTGTGCAACCGATTAAAGCAGTCCTGATTTATCCTGTTTTCTGCAACCTGCCTCACTCACCTTGCACTTGCCTCATTTGGGAGCATGGGGCGGGGGCTGGAGGAGTTTGGTGACATGGAGGCTGCAAGGCAGGAGAAGCCCTGGGCCGCTCAGCAGGGGGTGTCTGCCACCTGTATGTCAGTCGTTTCCGCTCCCCACTCTCCTCCCCAAAGTCTGTCAGGGATCAACAGAAGAGTCAAACAGCAAAAGCCACCTTGCCTTTGAACTCCTCAGCAGCTGCAGGAGGCTGCAGGTGGCAGTGGTGGCTGATGGTTGGTGTGGGTGGCTGCATGCTAGTGCCCCAGCTCACCCGAGCTGTGCACCACTCTGGCTCACCTGAGTGGAGGTCTGTCTTTGTCTGAGCAGGGACCTCAGCATGGGTTCCCCTGGCTGGCAACCCCTCCTTGCAGGCCTTGGAGCTCAGGGGGCCTGTGGGGCCACCCATGCCTGGGACCCTGCCTGGGTAAAGGAAGATGCTCTAGGATTCCCCAAAGTTCTTTCCCTCTTTTATAACCTCATGTGAGCCTTGCAACAATGCCATGAAATATACATCACTCGCCGGTGTCTTCATTTTGTAGAAGATGAACTTGAAGGTCAGAGTGGCTCACCTGAGATTGTGCAGCTGATGTGTGCTAGGACTTGGGCTCCAGCACATGCCTCTCTGAAGGCAAGCCCTACGCTCATTCCAGAACTCCAGGAGACTTTATGGAGCCTCTCTATATCTGCTCGCCCAAGGAGCTTGGACCTCTTTGGACCCACCCTCCAGGCCCTGGTGAACCCACTACAACATACAGTGGTTTGCACTCGGTGGCACAGGTTCGCCCAACAACTCCCCAGCTGTCCTCCCCCAGCATTTAGTGCGGGAGGCATGTTTACATGGCGGAAGGATGGACAGCAATCCCAGGCAGGTGCAGTAAGTGAGTAACATGGATGTATAGTCACCAAACTTTTTTGATCATGCCTCCCATCGGCAAACAATTTTGAGTGTGCACCCTGATATTTATGGGATTCATAAATTATATTTGTACTTATACTCTAAGATAACAACCACTGCAAAACACACACACATACAAATATAAATTAAGAATGATAAAGATGGAACAAACATGCAAGAATTTCAGCTTCCCTTCAAATCTGGGAGTCCTCAGAAAGTGTCTCTGGTCCAGTGTAGGGACCAGCATCCTGGCAGCTCTTTGGCAAATGTCATTTCCCTGCTCTGGCTCAGCGTGGCACTGTCTCTGTCGCTGCCTGGGCCAAGGCAGTGGCTACCCTGCTGGGGGCCTGGTAAGGAGCCCGGGGCCTGCGGTCAGTCTCCTGTTGCTGCTAAAGCCCCTGCTTGCAATGTCCCTGGGAAGTTTGGTGAAATAGTACTTTCAGTTAAAAAACATATATATATATTTGGTTACAAAAGTAGTACATTATGGTTATTGACAAGATCATTGTGGTTTTCGTTTGCTCTTTTGTGCAGCTCGTCAGCCTGGGCTGTAAGGCACGAGGCTGCAGGTGGAAGGAAATGTGAAGGGGTCGGTTTCCTCCTTCCTCCTCCTGCGCAGGCCCTACGGCACTGCACTCCTTTAGGATCTGTCCTTCCTGGAAGGCATTTCCATCTCCTCCTGGGGGCTGGAGGAGCCTGGTGTTTGGCTCTTCCTCCTGCGGTCAGTCCAGAGCTGTGTCTTTTCCAACCACTTTCTGACTTTTGCCTCATCCCTGAGCCACCAGCACCATGATTTACTTAATATCTCTCTTAAATCTGACTCATTGAAAAAATTAAGTACTTCTTTTAACCTTGTCCTTATAAATAAAATCCACTAAATCAAGATTTGATGCACTAATTATATCTGGCTAACTATATTTCTTCAAAAGAAATGCATAACTATTAAAAAAAATGGCCCCAGTACCACCATAGTCACCTCCTGTATCACCAAGGGGTACGCCCCGTTCTGGGGGTGTTGATGTGAAGCAGGGAGAGATTGTTCTCGATGAGGTTCCATCTGAGCCCCAGAGGCACATCCTCGGAGACTGTCAACAGGCCACTTGAAACACTCTGGGAGGCTTTCCCTGTCCCATCCTTCCCAAGGACCCGCAGACCATTTGCTAAGGTTGTGGCAAAGGGATCTTTGCCTCGACTCCCCCAAGGTGGTGGCTGTAGATTATACTCAAACTGGAGCAGTCTCACCCATGCGGGTAGACTCTTCAAACAGAAGCACTGTCTTCTCCATCTCACCCCACCCTTGGTCTCTGGGCAGGACAGTCTAGGGTCTGGGGTGCTCCAAGCTGGCCGTGGCTGACCGTGGTTTACTGCATGTGCCTGCTCCTGGGGGACATCATGGCCAGACGGAGACACCACCAAGATGTGGTTCAGGAAGAGCCAGAGGATAAGAGCTGAGCTTCAGGGTGTTATCTGTCAAGAAGGGCCTAGAATGCCTCGGTAGCGCTGATTGGGGCCAGGGCTCAGCCTTTGTGTATTTGCCATGTCTTTGTATATGTTCTCTCTGTTGTCACATACTCACTAGGTCATTCCTCTCAAGATCATCAGGTTGGGGTTGGGGCAAACTCTCAGTATCAATTTACTCCTAAAGCTCATTTATGTCTGGGCGCGGTGGCTCACGCCTGTAATCCTAGCACTCTGGGAGGCCGAGGCGGGCGGATTGCTCCAGGTCAGGAGTTTGAAACCAGCCTGAGCAAGAGCGAGACCCCGTCTCTACTATAAATAGAAAGAAATTAATTGGCCAACTAATATATATAGAAAAAATTAGCCGGGCATGGTGGCGCATGCCTGTAGTCCCAGCTACTCGGGAGGCTGAGGCAGCAGGATCCCTTGAGCTCAGGAGTTTGAGGTTGCTGTGAGCTAGGCTGATGCCATGGCACTCACTCTAGCCTGGGCAACAAATCGAGACTCTGTCTCAAAAAAAAAAGCTCATTTATGAGAGGTGGGCTCGTGTCTACTCATTGACTTTATCACACTTTGGGAAATAGTAAAACTAAGTATTCTTGGAATGGGCAGATACAAAAAAATCTATTAATAACATGTTTATTTATCTTGAATTCCTTTACTCAAAACAATACATTTTCAAACCTAAACATCTTTCTGTCTAAACTTAAGTATATTCATTATGACTCTCACCTTCTTCTTTCTCAATGTAAGATAAACAGAACTATTTTCCTTGGGAAACTCCCTAAACTGACTCTTGTGTAAATGAACTTTGATGGAATCATTCCTCTGTTCTTCAGACCCGAATGGTGTCAGTCTGGCTGCAAAAGAATCCCCTGGGGAGCTTATTACAGATTCCTGGGCCCACCTCTGGCTGGTTGGATTGGATAGGTCTGGAGTGGGTCTCAAGTAGCTCCATTCTTTGAAAGATCCTTAGGGGACTCTGAAGTATTTGGGAACACTTGGTCTACACCAGCCCTGACTTGCCTAAATCATAGCTGGAACTTGGCTCAGACTCAAGCTGAGGTTCTTGATACACAGGGGTATGAGTTGGCAGGGAACTACCTGATGTTAAGATTGCATTTCTGGCACAGCCAGGCACCAGAACTTAAAGTTTCTTGAAGTCTCCTCCTGGTTCTTTATAAACTCTGTTATCAGGGTAAAGGTTGATGCATATCTTCCTGTGTGCTTGGAAGGAGACCACATATCCATCTGATCTAAAACCAGTATCAGACCACCGTGGCATCACTCAGCGAGAAAGGAGCCCAGCCCTGAGCCTCACTTTATGTCATGGAAGACTGCAGTCTGGCAGGGGTTCTGCAGTCTGGCTGTTTGTGCCCACCCTTAGTTCTGCATTAGGGACCAAAGGCAGACTATTGAACGTGGGTAGGTGGAGGTTTGTGTGGGCTCATGTGGCTTGGAGCCTAGCTGGTTTCTGTCCTGGGGTTGGGCAGGCAAAAGCTACTGAGAGATCAGTGCAAAACTGCCAACATTCTTCAGTTATTCTAGAAAATTCCACTCTAACTGAAGGAAAGTAACCTACTGAATATCTACCATGTGCCAGGAACCAAACAACTCTCTTTTTCACACATGCACATCACACTTAATCTTCACAATAACCTTGTGAAGTTAATGTTTTAATCTCCATTTTGACATAGGAGAGGGTTGAAACTTAATCTTGTTCAAAGTAATGATATTTTACCCTCCAGATGGCCTGACTCCAAGTCTCTTTCAGTGATCACACACCACTAAAGCAGGAATTCCGATGGCCAAGAGTTAGAAAGGTCTGCCTGAAATCTGCTGTCTGTTCATTCATTATACTGGATTGAAAGACTTAGAGCTGCACTTTGTCAAGGAGAAAGCAAGGTTCAAGTTTAGGGAGGAGTAAGCAAACTACTGTGTCTAGTTTGAAAAAAAGGAGATACTTGATCTTGTATTGTTCCATGATTGGTTAGTTTTCTTCAGTAATTTTTTTTACACAAATATTTCTGTTGCAAAAGGTGAAAATGGTATCTGCTTTTGACTTTTAAAAAAATGGCAATTTTATATGGTTCAATCTAATACTAAGGCAAAACTTGAAAGTCTCTCTTTACTCCTACCCCTACTCCACTCCCACACAGCTTGGTGTATCATTACGGTGCCCTTTCTCTGTATGTGTGTGTGTGCATGTGTGTATACGTGTATACCATAAGTGGGGTCATATGGTATCTGTTCTTCTGCAACTTGGATAGATCTTTTAAAAATGAAATTGATTACATTTTGAATTTGGCTTATAAATTAGGAATTCCTTGAATTAAAAAAAGTTAGAATCTACAATTCAGAAGATGCTTAAACAGTTTTTGAGGGTGGAGGAAAGACATGAAGTTTGCATCATTTGATCAAATGGGCAATAGAAGGAGGGGTTCTGGATTCTAGCTGGAGAGACATCCAGGCTCCATAAAACCTGAATTGTTGGGGGGAGGGCCCAGAAGCCCTTGGAGATTAAAATGCCCAGTTCCCCTTTTCAGAGCTGGAGCTCATCTCCACGTCTGCCTCCTCATGGCACAGCCTGGGGCCTCCCACAAGGGTTTGTTACAGCCAGATCCTGAATTTTAGCACTTTCTTCTGATTTCGTTTGATGTACTCACTAATTTTGTGGAGATTTTTGTTTGTTTTGTTTTAAAGCTCCTTGGCAGTATGAAGCTATTAATAAAAGCTGGAGAGAGCCAATCATTTGTTGGAGGTTTCTTCCAAGTGATCAAACTAGGATTTTTTTTTTTTTTTTGAATAAACTTTTAAATGGGAGTTGGAAGGGCATCTGGAGAGAAATCATGACCTGGGTAGGTGGTAGACTGACCGTCTGCAAGATCTCCTGGTTTTAGACCACTTTATCCAAATGGCGTAGTAAACACTAAGCTGTATAAAGGAAACAGTTGCATTTTTTCAATCCTGCTAGATTTCTCAGTGACTAAGATTCTTTTTCTGGAATGTGAGTAGATGGGTAGATAGAGAGTACAGTTAGGGTAGATCCTTACCCTATCTGTAAGGATCTTGATACCTCTGCTCTTGGCATGGGTTTTAAATGTTATATATCTGTGGAAAACCTGGAAAATAGAAAATGCATTTCAGTGCATTCCTTCCAATTTAAGGATTTAGAGATTTCTTCTCTCCAGCTGCAAGAAGGGACAATTTAGGCAGAGATTGATATAGGCTGACATTTTATTGTTTTTTTAAATAACCTTATTTAGATATAATTCACATAGCATACATTTCACCCATTCGAAGTATGTAATTCAATGTTTTTAAATATTAATATATTCACACATATCTGCAACCATCATCACAGTCAATTTTAGAACATTTTCATCACCTCAAAGAAAACCCCATACCCTTTAGCTATAATTCTTCTTATCTTCCCATTCCACCCGCACCACTGATAATTTACTTTCTATCTCTCTAGATTTCCCTATTCTGGACATTTCATGTAAATAGAATCATGTAATATGTGGACTTTTGTGTCTGGCTTCTTCCATTTAGCACAGTGTTTCCAAGGTTTATCCAAGTTGTAGCATGTATTAATACTTCATACATTTTCATAGCCAAATAATATTTTATTATATGGATACACCATATTTTGTTTATCCATTCATCTGTGGATTCCTTATGATTTTCTATATGTAATATTATCTCATCTGTGAATAGAGATATTTTCATTTCTTCTTTTCCAATCTACTTGCCTTTTATTTCTTTTTCTTGCCTACTACCCTGGTGAGAACTTCCCATTGAATAGAAATGGTACAAACAGACGTCTGTGTCTTGTTTCTGATCCTAGAAGGAAAGCATCAGTCTTTTATAATTAAATATGATGTTAGCTATGGGTTTCTCAACCTTTATTGGGTTGAGGAAATTCTCTATTCCTAGTTGTTGGCTTTTTTAAAATCATGAAACGGCATTAATTTTGTCAAATGCTTTTTCTGCATATATTGAGATAATCGTGTGATTTAAAATATCCTATTGATACGATGTATTATATTAATTGATTTTCAGATGCTAAACCAACCTTACACTCCGGGGAGAAATTCATCTTGGTTACAGTGTATAATTTTCCTTAGTTGTTGGTGGATTTGGTTTGCTAGTATTTTGTTGAGGACTTTTGCATCCACATTCATTGTCTCTAGCTTTTTTTTTTTCCCTTGTGATGTGTTTGACTGATTTTGGTATCGGGTTAACATTGGCCTTATAAAATGAGTTGGGAAGTATTCTCTTTTCTTCTATTTTTTGGGAAAGTTTATAAAGAATTGGTATTAATTCTTCTTAAATCTTTGTCAGAATCAGTGGAAAGCTATTAATATCTGGGCTTAGGCATTTCTTTGTAGGTAGTTTTTCAATTAGTAATTCAATCTGTTCACTTGTTATGTTTATTCAGATTGTCTGTTTCTTCTTGAGTCTGTTTTGGCAGTTTGTATGTTTCTTGATATCTGTCCATTTCATCTAAGTTATCTATATTGTTGATATACAACTGTTCATAGTATTCCTTTATAATCCTTTTTATTTTGGTGAGGTTGATAGTAATGTTCCTTATTTCGTTTCTGATTCTAGTAATTTGAGTCTTTTCCTTTTTTTCTTGGTTAATATAGCTAACGGTTTATCAGTTTTGTTGATCTTTTCAGAGAACCAATTTTTGGTTTTACTGATGTTCTCTATTGTTTTTCTATTATTAATTTCTACTCTAATCTTTATTATTTTCTTCTTTCTGCTTGCCCTATATTTAGTTTGTCCTTCTTTCTCTAGTGTCTTAAGGTGGAAGATTAGGCCATTGACTTGAGATCTTTCTTTTTTTCTAAAGTAGGCATTTGTAAATATAAATTTTCCTCTAGTCATGGCTTTAACTGCACCCCACAAGTTTTGGCATGTTGCATCTTTATTTTCATTCATCTCAAAGTATTTTTTGATTTCTCTTTTGATTTCTTCTTTGACCCATTGGTTATTAATCATATTTAGGCGTGTGTTATTTAATTTCCACATATTTGTGGATTATTCAAATTTTTTATGCTATCAATTTCAAATTTCATTCTTCTGTGGTCAAAGAATAACTTTATGTTATTTTTATTCTTTAAATTTTATTGAGGTTTGTTTTATGGCTTAGCATGTAGTCTCTCCCGAAATGTTCTATGTATCCTTGAAAAGAATGTATATTTTGTTGGGTGGAGTGTACTGCAGATGTCTGTGAGGTGTAGTTGGTATAAATAACAGTGTTGTTCAAATCTTCCATTTCCTTTTTGATCTTCTGTCTAGTTATTCTATTCAATATTAAAAGTGAGATTTTGAAGTTTTCATTTATTATTGTTGAATTGTCTATTTCTCCATTTCTGCCAGTTTTTGCTTCATGTATTTTGATCCTCTGTTATTAGGGATGTATGTTTATAATTATTATACTTTCCTGATAGATTGATCATTTTATCATCATGAAATGTCCCTCTTCCTCTCTAGTAACTTTTTTGTTTTAAAGTCTATTTTGTCTGATATTAGTACAGCCTGATATTAGTACTTCAACTTTCTTGTGGTTACTATTTTCTTGATATGTCTTTTTCCATCCTTTTACATTAAATCTATTTGTATCTTTGAATCTACAATGTATTTCCTGTAGATAGCATATTTTTGGTTCATGTTGTTGTTGTTTTTTTAAATCAAGTCTGGTAATCTCTGTCTTTTAATGGGATTATTTAGTCCATTCATATTTAGTGTTGGACTAATTGGATTTAAATATGTCATTTTACTTTTTGTTTTATATATGTCTCATGTCTTTTTTTATTCTCCTATTCTCTTCTACTGCTTTCTTTTGCATTGAGTAGATATTTTCTAATTTAGCTTTTAATTTCTTTAATGTTTTTTCACCATTTTTTTCAATAGTTGCTCTAGGATTTATCATGTACATCTTAGCTTACCAGAATTAGCTAGCTTAATTCCATAATGTATGGAAATGTTACTCCTATATAGTGCTATTCTTTCCCCCCTTTTGCATATTAGTTTACATATCACATACTCAACAGTACATTATTATAATTATTACTTTACCAACTATAGTAATTTCCTTAGCCCCGTATTGCCTTGCTCCCATTCACCTCCTTGTGCTATTATTGAAAAAAATACTACATTTCTATATGTTATAGACCCAAGATTAAATTATACACATATTATTTTATATAATTGCTTTGTAAATGTCATGAGAAGGAGAAAATATACATTTATACCTTTTAAAAGTTATCTTTACTAGTGCTCTATTTTTTTTTTTGTATGTGTGGATGTGAATGATCATTTGGGATCATTTTCTTTCAGCCTGAAGAATGTTGTTTGGTATTTGTTGTAAGGTGAGTCTGCTGCCAGCAACAAATTCTCTCAACTTTTGTTTATATGGGAATCCTTATTTTGCCTTCATTTTTTCAAGACAGCTTTGTTAAATATAGGATTCTTGGTTGATAGATTTTTTTCCCTTTGAGCACCACTGTCTCTGGCCTCCATTGTTTCTGATGAGAAGCCAGCTACTAATCTTACTGAGGTTCCCTTATAAGTGATGAGTTGTTTTTCTCTTGCTGCTTTTAAGATTTTCTCCTTGTTTTTGACTTTCAGCATTGTTTGCTATTATGTGTCTGTTTGTGACTCTCTTTGAGTTTATCCTACATGGAGATTGTTGAGCTTCTAGATGTGTAGGTTATTGTTTTTCAATAAATTTGGGGATTTTTCTGCCATTATTTCAAAAGATATTTTCTCTGATCTTTTCTCTCTCTCCTCTCATTTTTTTTTTTTTTGAGAGAGTCTTACTCTGTTGTCTTGGGTAGAGTGCCATGGCATCAGCCTAGCTCACAGCAACCTCAAACTCCTGGGTTTAAGCAATCCTCCTGCCTCAGTCTCCCAAGTAGCTGGGACTATAGGCATGCGCCACCATGCCTGGCTAATTTTTTCTGTATATTTTTAGTTGTCCAGCTAATTTCTTTCTATTTTTAGTAGAGATGGGGTCTTGCTCTTGCTCAGGCTGGTCTCAAACTCCTGACCTCAAGCAATCCTCCTGCCTCTGCCTCCCAGAGTGCTAGGATTACAGGCATGAGCCATCATGCCCAGCCTCTCTTCTCATTCTAATACTCTCATTACACATACATTGGTTCACTTGGTGGTGTCCTAATTTCTCTGGGCTTTGTTCACTTGTCTTTCTTCTCTCTCCTCTTAAGCTTGAGTCAAGTTCCTTAATTCTTTCTTTTGCTTGTTCAAACCTACTGTTGAGCCCTTTTAATGAATTTTTTATTTCAGTTAATGTAATTTTCAACCCTAAAATTTCCATTTGGTTCTTCTTCTTCCTTTTTTTTTTTTTTTTTTTACCTAATTCTATCTTTTTATCGATATTTTCTATTTGAGTGAGTGAAATTGTTATCATACTTTCTTTCACTTCTTTCATCATACTTTCCTTTAATTCTGTGAACATTTTTTATAATGACTATTTTGAAGTTGTTTTCTGTTAAATCTAACATTTGGTCACTCTTACAGGCAATTTGTGTTGCCTGATTTGAGGCAGGGCTATAGGTTATACTTTCCTGTCTCTTTGCATGCCTGCTTGTTGTTGTTGTCGTCGTTGTTGGAAGTTGAACATTTTAGATGATATATTACAGCAATTCTGGGTCCTGGTTCCTTCCCTTCCAAGGCTTATTATGAACACAGGGAACGCTGTGTGCTTGGCTGAGCAGTATGGAGTGGAGCCTTCACTTTTCTGAACTGGGAGGGGAGAAGGAAAGGAGGGATCCTTATTCAAATAGCAGATTCTTGCCTTTCTTAGATTTTCATAGATTTTTCTTGAATAGATGTTTATTTATTTGCTGTTTGCTCTTAGGGGGCCATTTATAAAGGATTGAAATGTCTTAAAAAATAAGTTTCACCTGTTTTACTGGAAAAGGGACCAGTAAAGCTCCTCATTCTGTTTATATCTCTGGCTTATTGTTATTTTTTTAAAAGAGATATGAGTCTCACCAGGTTGCCCAAGTTGGACCTGAACTCCTGAGCTCCAGCAATCCCACGTAGCTGGGATTACAGGTATGAGCCACCACACTTGGTTCTCTGGCTCATTTATTCTTGAACAAATTTAAGGAGACTGTTACAGAGCTCCTGGACCAGGGCAATAAAATTGTGTTTCAGCCTGATGCAGTTCCCTAATTAATCAAAAATAAGCCTTCATGTTATATCCTTCCCACCAAAGCTACTTGTTCAGATATCTGGATGTTTGGTACTTATTGTATGTATTTCATATGGCAGAGATAACAATTATTCAAGGTCAAGTCACCATCTTCTCTTGCCTCCCAACTGGTCTCCCTTACTCTATTTTTGCTCTGCTCTAATTTATTCTAATACATGGCAGTCGGAGTGGTTTGTAGAAAGGGCACATTTGATCATACCATTACACTACTTAAATACTTGAGTGGTTTCCCATTGTTTTTATAATAAAGCCCCAAATCCTTACCATAGACTGTGAGAACCCCCTTATCTCTTCAGCCTCGTCTCAGACCCCTTTCTCTCTGTGCCCCACTCCCTGCTCCACCCCCTCTCCTCACTCCTCACCAGCACATACTCCAATCTCACACTAATCTTTCCAATTTTTGTTGTCCAAGTCTCACCCTCTCCCCTGTTTCAGGCTGTTTGCACGTATTGTTTGCTTTGCCTAAAATGCCGTTATTAACTTCTTTTCTGATTCCTAATATCCTTCAGGTCTTGCTTAAATATAATTTTCAGAGAGCCTTTCCTATTTCCCCAGACTAGTTCAGATCTCCCTGCTCTGAGGATACCCTGAACCCCTGCTCTTCTTCTTAGAACATATGTTTTTGAGCAACTGATTACTAGGGTGATTATCTGTTCAACATACCTCCCATTAGAACAAGAACTCCATGAAGGCAGGCTCCTGTCTGCCTTGACCACTTGATGCCCAGTGTCTAGCATGAGCCTGACACACAGTAGGAATTCCATAAATGCTTGTCAAATGTGGAAATGAATGCTGTCTGGAGCACAGAATTCCAGGGCTGTTGTGGGAGTTAGGCAGAGGAGAGGTCATGGTGCTCTGCTTAGAGCTGATGTGAAAATGGAAGAAAAGTTGTATAAATTTCAGAAGAAAACTTCTCACCACTTGCTAACTGGCAGCCTGATGCAAACACATTGCAAGGGACGTTTCCCTGATGGCTCTATCCTTGGGCTGCTGTTGTAATAAGGTCTTTGGCTCCTCTTTACTCTTGTTAATTCTTATGATGAGTATCGTGATGCATATAGAAAGTGACCACCTCCCTCTTTTATCCTTGACATTGTGGTTCTTGAGCCTGTTTTAACTCCTAATTGGATTTGTGAGATTGGGAATATAGATTGAGACAGTGACAACTTTTAAGAAAGTAATCAACAACAACTAATATTAATTAAGTGCTTTGTTTGTGGTAGGCATGTATTATTTCAAATAGATCTGCAATAATTCCAGGTGGTAGGTACTTTTATTATTTCTATTTCATAGATAAATGGAATTTTGGAGAGATGAAGTATCTTGTTCAAGGACACATTGTAAGTAAATGGTAAAGCTGAGATTCAAATTCAAGTCTGTCTGGCACAAGCACCCAAACACTTGACTTTTGTTCTATATTACCAAGGGATGCCAGAATTCTCTACGTGATTTCTTGCTCTCTGATGGTTTTTTGAACCTTCTTCTAAACTCTCACCTGAAGTGCCTTTTGAAACTTTCATCTTTAAGTTCCCTGAGAGAATGAGGCACTTCTCTTTCATCTCTTATCAAGAAGAGATCATTGAAAACCCAAATCTGTGTTAACCATTCCATGTTTGAATAAATGTGGGTATTACTCTAGACATTCTTGATTTCATAAGGACATTTAAGGAAGTTAAAGCATCAGCAGCAACAACAACAGAAAAAGCCCCTTGACTATACTGAGAAGGCAATAGGTGAAGAGTTGTGGAAGAAAACACACAGAGGTTTATTAAATCTAAATCCTATTTAAACACATCGTCTTCAAAAGCTTTAAGTGTAGCAAATACTTGTCAAAGGACTTTGACTTAAACAGGACAGTAGATTTTAAAATATACTCCACAGGGTAAGTTTGGGTGAAAAAAAAAAAAACTACTGATGGAAACATAGACCTAAATTAATAAACTAGAGGTTTTTCTCAGCTATGTGGTCTTGAGAGAACTGCTTCAAAGTCTGTGTTTTCTAGAATACTTGCTAATTGATAGACAAGAACAATCCCTCATATTGATCTTTAAATTAAAAAGCCTAAATCAAATAAAACATCAGGTAAAGACTTTCTGCCACCAAAATTGTTCAATGCCTGATTTAATGGATGACAGCTTATCCTTATTAACATTTTACCCTAACTATAGAGAGAAAAAAATGTTTAATGTGTGTGCATGTGAATGTTTAACATTGTTTATTATTTATTCATTTTTTAATGCAGGAAAAACAAGAAAAATAGAAATGGCACATAATCCCATTTTCCAGAAAACCCGTGTATTATTTTTATTAGAGTAATACATGTCCCTGGTAAAAAAAATATATAACCATGCAGGAAGATATAAAATGAAAAATAAAAGCTCTTCCCCCCTCCCATCAGTTCCTCTCCCAGATCATCACATTACTTTTTTTCTGCATCTGCCCAGAAAAATAATGTGTGTGTATATGCATACGTATGCATATAACAAAGTATATGATCTTTTAAAAGAATTTTATTGTATCTACTTAAATTTTGCTTTTTCATATACAATGTCCTGGAGATTTTATAAACCAGTAAATAGAGACCAACTGCATTTAAAAAATGATTATTTTTCATTTTGAGATGATTACAAACTTATGGAAAAGTTGGAACTACATAAATAAACAACAAATAATTCTTTTCCTGAGTGATTTGAGAGTAAGTTACCTTCCTGATGCCCCAGCACACCTGAATACTCTAGAATGTATTTCCTACAAAGATACTTATCCACATAACCATGATATAGCAATCAAAATCAGAAAATTAACATCAATATACTACTTCAATCTAATTCTTGGATTATTCAAGTTTTGTCAATTGCCCCAATAATGGCTTTTATAGCAAAAGGATCCAGTTCGGAATCGTAAGTTGATTTAGTTGTCATGTCTTTAATCTGCTTCAGTCTGGAACATTTCCTCAATCTTCTCTTGGTTTTCACGATCTTTATACTAGACAATTATAGGCCAGCTATTTCATAAAATGCTCCTCCGTTTGGGTTTGTGTGAGGTCTCTTCATGCTTTTTGGCAGGAATGTTCCAGAAGTGATGCTGGGCTCTTCTGGCTGCCTTCCTCGGGTGGCACCCATTTCTGTCTGGTGAGGTTCACTATGATCACTGGATTAGGTTGGTGTTGGCTTCCCCTCTGTAGAGTTGCTCTTTTTTCCCTTTGTGATTAATAAGTATTTTGTGGGGAGGAATGTGAAACTATGTAAATATCTCATTATTCTCTAAACTTTTAATGAATTAATTAGTTAATTAATGTATGGACGATGGCTTCTAGTGTATCCCATGGGTTGTTACTGCCGTTATTTATCCGAAGCCCAGATGATCACTGCTTGTCCCATAGAAGCTGGCTTACAGTGCCTTTTGGCATGTCCCCATTGCTATTTAGGCCCTTCCTTCTTGTATTTTTGGCTCAGGAAGATGACTCAAGTTCATCTTGTACTTTCCCTGCTGGTCCTGAAATTAGCCATTTCTCTGAGGAGCCCTGGTTGCTTTGAGTGGAAAATGGCATTTGAAAGCCAAGATCTTGGTGGTAGCTATGCCACTGATATTGGGACGCTGCTGCCCTCAAGCCCTCTCAGTGGACGGAATCACATACATCTATCTATACACAGCTACATTTATAGCTGTATCTATTTATACGCACAGAAAACTTTAGTTCATACCAATCTAACACCACAGGGTTTATTCTAGGTCTCTCTTTTTGTGTCTGTAACTTCTTTTTCCAACAGTGTGAATCTGGCTTCCATGATTATTAATATACTTGTTTGATTAATCCCCTGTATGCAACCAGCATCCTACCTCTGCTCTACCTCCCCTCCAGCATGCATGCCCGTCTCACTCTGCTTGGGCTCTGACACTGCGTTCTTCTCGCCCTGTGTGGGCTCTAACTCCACATGCTGGAGCCATGCCCTCGACCCTGCCATGGACGCCTTCCTTACTCCATTCAGCCCTGACTCCACGTGCCAGGCTACCCTCTGCTATACCCTCTGCACCCTGCTTGGGCTCTGATGCCCTAGCCTAAACTTCCCTCGCCCCCTACATGGAGCTCTGACTCCCCACACCAGGCTGCCCCTCTCCTGGGTCTCCTCCTCCCCCCATATGGGATCAGACACCCCGCACTGATCCTCCCTCCCCGACAGACACCCCCCTGCCAGGACCACCAAGGTGCCACTCCCCCCACCAATGGCAGTTGGGCCCAAGAAGAGCACGTAGATATTCTGTGCTTTAAGTTCTTTCATATTTGGGAACGTCTGTCTGTCGTCTTTATATCTGAACATCTTGACTTGGTAGAACGTATTCAGATCTCACGTTTTCCCCCTTAAAGCCTTGTAGACTTTGCTCCATTGTCTCCTGGCATTACGTTTCTGTGACAAAGTCTCAGACCAACCTAAATTATGTTATGTTCTCCTGTCCATTCCCCAAGATATTTGTATATTTCTGTTTGGACGATCAAGAGTCTAGTAAGGAAACAGAAATCACTTTATTTTAACAGAGAGAATTTATTATAGAGAATTGTTGACTAGGTATCTCAAATAGCAGATAGAGAACACTAGGTATCATGGAGGTAGCAATTGTAGGAAGCAGCTGCTAGCTTTAAGACTGGGGGAACAAAGGGAAGAACTTTGAAATATTAAAACAGAGTTTGGAGGAGAGCCATAGACCTCTGGGAGGAGGGGGCTTTGGCAATCTGGTGCTAGTGTTTCTGGGGCAGAAGAAGGGGGTGATGACTTGTTCTATGAATTTGGAAAAACTGCGAGTTAGACCCAACTACTTCTATATAGAAGAATCGGCTGGGATGAGAAAGAAACATTGGGTGATAATGATGGTAATATGAAATCAACAGGAAGGCAACAGGAAGCAGACAGGAAGGAGTAAGTTCCTTCCTCATCCTCCAACCACACTGCCCCCTATTGGCAGAATTTCCCCCAGCCAACACAGAAGAAATGTTTGCAGAGTCCCAGCTGCCTTATCACAAAGAGGAATATAGAGCGAGCTTGAAGATGAGAAAAAATGGCTAAATAACTGGAACAACACTTTACCTAGAATATATCTTGGTCTTGACTATTCTGAATCACATTCCTAGAATCTGGTATGCTCTTAATCTGCGGATTCTATTTCCTCACTTGTTTCATTCAGGTATTGTGTCTCGAAAACATTTCCTATTTAATATTTTGGGGTTCTCTACCTCAAGGTTACTAATTTTCTTTAGGTTGGATGATCTTTGTCTGTCTTCCATAACCTTTACCTTTTTCTCTATTTGCTTTAGTTTCTTTGTGTTTTTCTTCCCCATCCTCTGTGTTTCCCTCAAGCTTTTTCTCTGTCAGTAATTCAGATTTTAATGATGTCTATTCTATCCTAGTCCTTGCTATTTCTATTGAATGTATTATTTCCATAACGATATTTTTGTCCTTAATTTGTTTTCTTAATTTTTCTTTTCTTATAAACTTTTTTTTCTTTTTACATACTTAGGATGGACAGATCAGCTTTTGTTTTAATGCATGTTTTATTAAGTGGTTCTAGAGGGCAAAGCAATTTTCAGAAATTTCCTTCGATTTCTTGAGTAATATTTTATTCTAGGTCAGAATCTTTGTCCCTTTTCTGTGTTTGGTTTTATTTACTTATTTATGCTACACTTTGCTTGTGTGGTTGCTATGTCATTTATTTGGGTGGCTAAGTCTAGACATTCTATTTTTTTCTGACATATGGATGACTGACTATTCTCCTGTATCTTGATTCTATTTTCAAAAAGGGAAATCACTATTTTCACCCCAAACTACATATCCACTAATTTCTTCTCTTTCTTCTTTCTCCTCCTCCTCCCCTCCTTTTCCTCCTCCTTCTCCTCTCCTCCTTTTCTTCTTTCTCCTCTTTTTCTTTCTTCTTCTTCTCTGCCTCTTCCTCCTTCTTCTCCTCCTCCTCGTCCTTCCCCTCCACCTCAATTCCCTCTTCTTCCTTCTCCTTTCCCAACCTCCTAATTTCTCTCTTCACCTTACTTTGTTCTTAGACTCTTTCCCTCATTTTCTAATTCTAACATCCTTGTCAGTTCTGGGTTGCTTTCAATTGGTTAATTATTCTACCAATTATGGATCATTTTTCTCTGTTTCTCTGCATGCCTGGTAATATTTGATTGGATGCAGACATTGTGAATTTTACCTTGCTGCATCCTGGATATTTTTGTTTGCCCATAAATATTTTGGAAAGCAGTTAAGTTGCTTGGAAACAGCTTGACCCCTTTTGATCTTGCTTTTATGATTCGTTTGGTGGGTCTAGTGCAGTGCTCAGTCTAGGGCTAATTGTTTCCCGCCATTGATACAGACATTCCTGAGTTTCCTATTCAACACTCTGTGAATTGTAATTTTTTTTCAGTCTGATTTATGGGAATAGGTGCTGTTTTTTAGCCCTATTTGAATGCTAGACACTGTTTCCCACTACTCCTTTAAGATGACTACCTCTCTGGTCTCAAATAGTTTCTTCACACACATGCAGTGATCTATTACTTTATTGAATACTTGAAGAAGCCCCTCTGCACATCCCTGGGTTTCTCACTCTGTACAGCTCTCACTTCTGTCCCGTGAACTCTAGCTGCCTTGGACTTACAGTTTTTGATATTTTGTATTTTTAATATCATTCAAATCTAAGTATTTTCTAATTTTCCTTGTGATATCTTCTTTTCCCCATGGTATATTTAGAAGTGTGTTGTATGTCCAAATATTGGGAAATTTTCCAGATATCCTTTTGTTTTTCATTTCCAATATAATTCTGTGGTCAGGGAACATACTCGATATAATTTCAATTTTTGAAAATTTATTAAGACTTGTTTTATGGTTTAACATGTGATCTGTATAGATGAATGTTCCCTGTGTACTTGAGAACAATATGTATTCAGCAGATGTTGGATGTAGTGTTTTACTAGGTCTAGTTGGTTGATAGTGTTGTTGGTGTCTTCTATGTCCTTACTGGTTTCCTGTTCTATCAATTACTGAGAGAGAGAGTAGTTGAATTCTTTAATGATACTTATGAATTTTTTTAGTTTTTCTTTCAGTGCTATCCATTTTTCCATCTCATATTTTAAAGCTGAACAATGAAATGTCCTCTTGATAAATTGGCCCTCTTATCATTATGAAATATCCTCTTTATCCCTGGTAATATTTCTTGTTTTAAAATATCCTTTGACATAAATATAGCCACTTCAATTTTCTTTTGATTAGTTTTTCATGGTATATCTTTATTTATACTTTTACTTTTAACTTATATGTGAGTGTGATAAGTAAAGATATATATTATAAGCAATATAACAACCAATAAAAATACAGGAAAGAAGTCTAGCAAATAATATAAAATTAAATGATATAATGGACAATTAGAAATTACAAAAAAGAATTAAATTGCAATTCTGGAAATAATACAAAAATTGAAATTAAAACACAAAAGATGATTTAATAGCAAATTAGACACAGCTGAAGAGAAAATTAGCCAACTAGAAGATAGATTAGAAAAAATATCTAATTTTATTATTAATGTTAAACTTTTAAACTGAATTTCTAATAACATTCACAATAATTTCAGATGCTTTACCTTCTACAAAATGAACTTCTAAAAGTTCTACCTTGACTTCATGAATTAGTTGAAAACATTGAGCCATTATTGAAATTAAATTGACTATTACTCTCTTTTCTTATAAAGATTATAAGCCAAAACACTATAACAAACATCTGTCTTAATAAACAGTAAAAAAATGAATATCTTACCTTCTATGTTTGGAAATTAAAAAGACACTGCCAAAACCTCATGTGTTAAAGAGAAAATACTAGTGGAAATTACAAAACATTTAGATCAGATAAAGGTAAAACTATTGCAAATATTGCATATCAAACCTACATAGACTGAAGCTGAAGTGATGATTAGGGGTAAATTTAGAGCATCGAATGCATATATCGAAATACATTATGCTCAAAGTTCTAACCAATAAAACAAGACAAGAAAAATGAACTTAGACATGTAAGAATAGAAAGTAAGAGACCAAATTGCCTTTATTTATGGATAACATCATAGCCTACATATCCAAGGGAGACCACAAGAAAACTATTAGAATGAAAGAATTCAGCAATGTTGGCACATTCAAGACCAATATACACATACAAAAAAACCCTCCCATTCATAGTTCTAACAACACTATAAAGTACCTAGGAAGAAATTTAATGGAAGTGTAAAATCTTTAAGGGAGAAATTACAAAACATATCATAGACTATAAAAGATGACCCAAAATAAGTGTAAACATATGCCATATTTATAATTTGAGGACTCAGTATAACAAATATATTAGTTTTAATCAAATAAAGCTATAAATCCATTGTAATCCCAATCAAAATTCCAATAGGGATTTTCACTGACCTTGAAAAACAAATTCCAAAATTCACAAGGAAGAGCAAAGTGTGTAGAATAACTAATATGATTATGAGGTAGAATAAGGTGGAGTATTTCTTTTACCAGCTTTCAAGATTTATTTTGAGGTCAGAGTAATCAAGACAATGTAATGGTGGTCTAGTGATAGACATTTAGACCAATAGAGGACAGTAGAGACCCCAGAAAAAGAAGCAGACACAAATGTAAAACTTGATACATGAAAGCAGCAGCAATAAAGATCATTAGGGGAAAGAATGGAAAATTAACTTGACATATACAAACCATAGAAATGACATATACAAAAATGAATTCCAGGAAGATTAAAGTCCTAACTGTAAAAAACAAAACTTTAGAACATTTAAAGGAAAATTAAGTCATATATCTTGGAGTAGAGATGAATTTCTTAAGATTTTTTTTAAAAACCACAAATACAAAATTTGATTAAAATAAAAGTTAAAATTCTGCTCAAAAAAAGACATCATAATCAAATTAAAAGACAGGCCACAGCCAAAGACGTTGAGGGATCCCTATGCTGATCTCTGGAAATCATTCTCTTTGTCTAGCTCTCTCCTCTCTGGTGTTTTGTCCCATATATTCTAGCTGCCTTGGCCTCCACGAAGTCTAAATTCTCACTCCTCATCTTAGATTGCTGGGCCTTCTCTGGCTTCTCCTTCCCTGTACTGGGATTTGGAAACTCACCAGGCGGTAAGCTGGGAAATCGTAGAGTACTCCTCACTTTACTTACTTTACTTCAGGAATCACTGTTCTATACTACCCTTGTCTATTGTTTCACTTATGTTTGGTTTTCTCATTATTTAAGGTGGGAGAGTAAAGCTAGTCCCTATTATTCCACCATGGCTAGAAGTGGAAGTGGCATCTATAATAATATCATTTTTATAACATTTAAAAACATGTAAAACAATGCTTATATATTATTTATGGGACAATATGAAGTAATGGTATAAGAAAGGTACATAGAAAAGATAAATAGAAAATTTGGGAAAGTAGTTACTTTTTTTTTGTAAGTGAAGAACGGTATCAGTGATTGATCATTTCATGAACCAGAGTGGTTAATATGTATAGAGCACATAGAACATATTATGCCTTTTTCCAAGCCACTTACACATGTAGCCTTAATTGTTAATACTTTTAAATATATAACACAGCGATTCAGAGAAAAGAATGACAAATTGGCACATTTACAATTATATTAGGCAGCATTAAAACTCACAAAATCATTTGTTTTTGTATATAACAAATATATGAACACAAAAAAGATTAAATAACTTCATTGGAAATATTGACTAGGAATGTGAATAGACACATAGACAATTTTTTAATTAGTAAATGAAGACTATATATTATTTTCAAATATCAGAAAATAAATTCTTGAAAATTATAAGGTTTTAGGATTTAAATATGTCAGTAATGTCATAAAAGCAGAAATCGAAAGTACTAAGAGGGGGAGAGATAGGGGAGGACTACTCTGAAATTGAGCTACTTTAGAATTAAGAGCAAAATTTCAGAGTTCTTTAAAGATTAGTAGTAGGCACATGGCTATTCATCATGCTACTTTATGTACTTCTATGTATGAAATATTTTATAATACAAATTAAAAAATATAAGAAGGGACACTAAATAAAGAATATTAAAGGAACATTCTAGAAAGATCAAATGGTAAAATACAGTAATGCAGTGTTTCTGCAGGCTGCCCAAGCCAGAAGTCTCCCCCACTGGGGGTGGGGGCAAAGTAGTATCAAGCAGAGACAGAGCATCTCCTTCCCTCATCTCCGGATCTCCAAAGACCTGCGATTTCCTGGATGGTGCTTTCCTACTGGTGTTTTCCACTCTTGGACAGATTTTTCCTTGATGAAACCCCTCAATCCCCCAGCTTCCACAAATACCACCTACACTACTACAGTATCACATCGTGCTGAGTCACCCGTCTGTCCACCACTGGGTCACTACCCCCTAGGCTCTTGGGTCACTGTCCCTCTCTCTGTCATTCACACAGATGCTCCTTCGACCTTAGCCTCTTAGTTCCCTGCACTACTTTCCTCCGATGACCATCTCTTGCTCCGATACTGCAGTGGCCTCCTGACTGGTCCCCTCCTCCATCATCGTCCCCCCCCCCGTCCCCCCCTCCTCTAGTCTTAACACAGCAGCCGACCAAGGCACCCTTTTAAAACATTGGATCATGTCCCTTCTCTGCTCAGAGCCCTCTAGCGACTCTCCATCTCACTCAGAGGAAAAGCCCAACTCCCTCCTCGACTTCCGAAGTACTACATCCCCTGGCTCCTGTTACCCCTTCCTGCCACTCTCCTGCATGTCATCCAGGACTCCCTGATGCTCCTGGGACCTGCAGGGCGTGCTCCTGCCTCAGCTGTACCCGCTGCTCCCTCTGGCTAGAACGTCTTTACTGCCGACAGCTGCAGGTCTTGTTCTTTCTCTCGCCTCCTTCAGGACTTTGCTCCTCAATTGTCACATTCATTCTTCATGAGACCTTCCTCGACACTTTATTTAAAACTGTGCTCCCCCTGCACAGTGCTTTCTCTCTCTCTCTCTGCTTATTTTCCTTCCCCAGTATGTACCACCTTCTAATATACTATACACTTAATTTCTTTATTTTGTTTATTGCCTATCTCCCTCCACTGGGATGTAATCTCCAGGACAATAGGCATTTTTATCTGTTTTATTTATTGTTGTAATACAAGTGCCTGGAACAGTTTCTTACACAGAGAAGATGCAATTAAATCCTTGCAAAATGACTGGAAGCTGCTCAGCCTTGCAAGAGGCTATTCCATTGTTCCCTTCCCGCTCCCGACCATAGCTGCCTCTTGTGAAGAACCTTCCAGGTCCCAAGGCCACTGACTACACACTCTTCTCTGCCAGCACCTAAGCTGTTCTTGTGGTCTAGGGTCAGGGGACAATAGCTCACTTCTCTGCTGGACTCCAGGATTGGGGTCAGCTATGGACCTTTCTTTCCATAGCCGAGGACTGTGTCATCTCCTGCATTTCCCTTTTCCCTGGGAGAGTGGCTAAAAAGGATCCCAGGGAGCAAAATAAAATTAGTAATTGCATTGGTCAGGTAGGCTAAACTGCTATAATGACAGATCCAAACTCATCCTGGCTGAAACACGACGGAGCTTACTTCTTTCTCACCTCTGGTCCAAGTAGGTGTTAGTGTGTGTGGGTGGCTCTCCTCCACATGGTGATGCAGGGACCCAGTCTGACAGCAGCTTTGCCATCTTCAGCAGGTGCTATTATCATTCCAGTCGGCAGTTACTTGCAAAGGGGCTGAGAAGAATGGATTTCGGTGGACAGTTGGCTGCCTCCACACAGTAATATTTGTCATCTTCACCTTCATGGTCTTAGTAGGAGGCACAAATATCAGTTGACAAACTCAATGTTTGCAAGAAATGTCACTTTGTTTTTTCTAAAATCTAATTTCTATTTTCAGTGTCAGTCTGTCAAGATGGAAGAATTTTAATTTACATAAACCTTGGGAGTCATCGTTCCCCCTTTCCTGGGGGACGTTAAAAAGTGGAGGAGGAGCAAGTATTCACTGATGTCATCTGCTCACACTGGTACCCATGATCATGGCCATCCTCTGGACTAGGCCTTGAGCATCAGTTCTGTAGGGTGCTGCAGAGGAATCTCTAGATCCCAGCTATATGGCTCGTCTAGGTCTGGAGGGGCTCTCTGTGACTTCTTGCCTCTCTCGGGGACACAGAAGCCATTTGGTTGCTCCCATGCCATGACAGGATGCAGCAACTCTTCATGGCGTCTGAGGCTCCATTTGCTAAGGGTACTTCATGCACCGTTCCTATCTGGGCTCTTGCTGTCTTCTTGAAGCTCAGAACAGCTCTCGGATCCCACAGCTCTTATCTGGGAATTCTATTGCCTCTCTAGGGCTCAACTTTGGAGCGAGGAACAAAGCTCCTCTCTCCGGCCCTGTGGACATGTTTGTAACCTGTGCTTTTCCTCTAAGCCTTTTCTCTGCCCAGGCTGGAGATTTGTCTCTTAGTGTGATGAAGAGGGAAAATCTTGCTCTTGCTCATCTCTTGCCTACACTCTGAATCCTTTCCATTTCTCTAAGGCTCTGGGCTTTCAAAATTCACAACTGGGAAGGAAGACCCCTTTCTCTCCACATTTGGTTGTCACATTCTTTTCCACTGAGTAGAGAAAAATTTGGCTGCTTTAATGGGAAGAAGAATCCAGGGGCACGGGAGAGGAAAAGGCTTGGGTGGTGAGAATTGCGAAATATTTAAAAAACGCATTTGCATCATTTGGTAATAATAATGACAATAACAACAACAATAATAGATGATTAACATCTATTGAGTACTTAGTGTATGCCAGGTCTTCTCCCAAGTGTTCTCTATATATGACATCTCCATTAATCATCACAACACATCTGTGTGTTTTTATTATTAGTCTTATTTTCCATCAGAGCAGTTGAAGTTTAGCAAGATAAAGAGACTTGTATGGGTCCCACAGTTTGCAAGTAGTGGAGCTGGTCCTCCAATGCTAGCCTGAACCTAAAGTCTGAGTTCAACCACTCACTGCTCCTCCTGGCCTCTTGGCAATACCCCTGGAGCCACAGGCCGCCAGGCCATGGAGACGGGGAATCATTCCGTTCCATCATTCCACACTCCTGGCCTTCTTCCTTCCCTGCCCTGGCAGAAGTGGGTTGTCCCTGGGACCTCTCTGCTTCTGCTCTGGCCCGTCCCATCTCCCCGAGGTTTCCAATCTCTCTCTCTCTCTCTTTCTCTCTCTCGGTTTGGCTTTACATATAAAATATAGATTTAGCTAAGAGCTCATACCACAAAAAGGGAAGAAGTGGTAGGTACAAGCGGCAAACAGAGCCCAGGGGTTCACAGTCTGCTGCCACTGGGTACGTGGGCTTTGCAAAGGGGGAGGAGACCAGGGCTCTTGGGGTCTGTGTTCTTGGGGCTCTCCAGGCTGCCCCTCCTGACCACCAGTTTCACGCTGAGGCTGCACCTCCCGGGGTCTTCCCCAGGCGGGAAGATCCTTTGCCAAGTATGTGCCAGCGGCCTCAGGAAGGCCTCCCAGCCCTAAACTGTTTCTGCTATCGGAGGACTATGCCTTTGGATTAGCAAGCTCCAAATACTGGAGAGGCTCACTCTCAAAATTCAGGTGTCAGATATCCCCATCTTTCTATGGCTAGGCAGAATCAGCTGGCTCAAATCAAGGCTCCTGGGGGACAGCCATCTTGGTGGGCAGCGGGGAGGGAGGAAATCTGGAACGTGGCGCAGGACGGTCAGCACGAGGGGCTGTGGAAGGGCTCAGAGGCACGTGTCTCTCTGCAGGTGAGGACTCCCTCAGCACCTTGGGCCTGATCCTCGGTGTGGGCCTGTCGCTGCTGCTCGTGTCCATCCTCGGCTACAGCCTGGCCAAGTGGTACCAGCGCGGGTACTGCTGGGAGGGTGAGTGAGCGCTGGGGTCCTGTCACCCAGCTCTGCCCAGCCCCACCTCTCCTTCAGCAGTTGGCGAGGACGGGTGGGGCTGCGAACTCTTTGGCATGGTGGGATGCAAACATGTTTCCTGTGGTGGCCACGGTGGTTGAAGACATAAGTGGGTGGCTGAGCAGTTGAGGTGGTGAGGGTGGGGTGGTGGGGCCTTTATCGAGGGAATGGGGGTTCCTCTCACCCCAGCAAACTTCCTCTTCTCTCAGAGCCCACAGGAGTCCATCACTGGGGTCTGTGTGAGCCCCCAAGGCCAAGTGCAACGGGCTAGACGGGCCAGGCTCCAGGTGGCCCCAGTCTGGCTCCTTGTGCATTTCTGTCCTCCCTCTGCGGGAGGGAGCTTGCTGATGTTTCAGCCTCACTGGCGGTCTCCTGGAATTTGCTAGAATTGCTATATCTCAACTCTACGATATAGCTGCACTCCTCATGGGAACTGGGGAAGGTGGAAGGGCATACTAGAATGCAAGAGGTAGAGAAAATTTTCCAGATCTGCAGTTAACTTTAACAGATTCCATGAATATTTCTTGAGCACTTGCAATATGCCAAAACACTTTTGCCAAATGTGATTTTCTTTAAATGTCCACATGAGGAAGAAGTTATTATAGCCTTCATTTTTTATAGATGGGACATGAAGCTAAAGTTATGGGGTTAGAAAGTGCTGGGGTCCAGACTCAAGCCCAGGTCTGGTTCTTTTGTGCTCCACGCTAGGACTGCCTCCATGCAGGGTAACCAGGGCTCTGGATGGGAGGGCCCTCAAGGAGCTCGGGACCCTCCCACAGCATCTCAAGGCCCAGCCAGCCACCCTGCTCCCCCAAACAAGGGTGAGGGAGAATGAAATGTTCTTGGAAGGGTGATGGGTAGCTTTCCCTGGTGCTAACTGTCTCTTTTTAAATTGTCTTCCTAGGGCCTAATTTTGTTTTCAACTTATACCAAATTCGGTGAGTAGACCCAGGGGAGATCTGGGTGAGGTGGGGGCTGGGGATTAGAATGTACTGCCTCTCTTCCCTGTCTCCTTTCCATGCCCCTAAGCAAATGGGGGCAGGGAGGGGGCTGAGAATCCATCTAGAACATTCCCATGAACAAAAACTTGAACATAGACAGATTATGTGAGACCCTGATGACTGTGATCCTCTTAACATTCACACTTAGGCAGGGAACATCCGTCCATCCATCCATCCATCCATCCATCCATCCACCCATCTACCCATCCATCCATCCATCCATCCATCCATCCATCCATCCATCCGTTCATTCACTGTTTATTCAGAAAGGTTCTATTGTAACCAGTATTGTTGCATTAGTTTCTAAGGGTACAAAGATGACTGGACATAGTCTCTGTTTTGAAGCATTCCACTGTCTATGCTGGAGACAGGCCTGATTGCAAACAACACCATCTCAGGCACAGTGTGGTGTTAAAAAAGAAAAGCACGTGATTATAGTCAGGGATTCAGGAAGTGGGACTCAGAAAGTCCTCTTGGGGTAAGTCATCTCGTCTATTCTTGGCCACAGGGCAGGCCTGCTCTTCCTTTGGCCTTGAGAGGTAGGATAAGTCCTATTCTAGAAGATAAGTCAGTGAGTCAGTGACCTGGAGATCCCCCCACTGCCAGGAATTTCTTCCTAAGCTCTAGTCTAAGGAGACAGGGTCCCAGGGAGCCGCTGGGTACTCAGCCCCAGTAGCCTGATTGGATCATCTTTCTCAGGAACCTGAAGGAGCTGGAGATGGGTCCACCTTTCACCATCAGTGGCCACATCAGCAGCCCAGATGGTGGCTACATGAAGTTCTCCAATGGGGTAGTCTGATGGGGCAGCGTTGGGCTCTGGAGCCCTGGAGAGGTGAGTGGGGAGGTTGGGGAGCTCCCAGGTGAGCCTCATGCCCAGTTGAGGTCCTGTGAGGGTCCAGGCACCCAGGCCTAGCACCAAAGAGATTATTCAGCCCATCCCCCGCCTCCTCTGCTGATCTCAGGAACAAAGGCCTGGGGTGGTGATGTCCCCATCCCCTTCCAGCACTGGGCCTGCTCTGTTTCTGCTTATACACCCAATCCATGCCCTGCCTTTCCTTCCTGGGAAGTTTCTATTTCTATTTAGATTGAAGCTTTTAGAGCAGAGCTTTTTATCTCAACCTTTTGCTCTGAGATGAAGTTTCCAGAGGGCCAGTCTCTCCAAGAAACATCACGCTAGTGTTTCAGTTTCAGAACTTTCTAAGCCCAGGAGCCTTCCTTACTTCATGGCTGGTTAACCCCGTGGCCACACCTTCCCTGCCCTGCCTTCTAACCCATCTCTGTCTCGGTTGCTTTTTCCCATCCAAACCTCTCTCCCTCCAGCAGTCCCCCGGGGCCCCTCGGTTTCTGTCTAGTTCCCTCCCCACCCCCAGGTTCTCTGTGTGTGTCCCCTCTGTCCCTTCCTCTCTGCTGGATGAGACGGTTTAGACGGATCCTTCCCGAGCCTCGTCTCTGCTCAGCCCCCTTTTTGTTTTCTGCAGGAGGAGGCTCCTGGCTCAGCACTGGCCCCTCCCCGGCTCCCCCGGCTGCCCTCACCCCCCTAGGTCTCCGAGGCCTGGCCTGGCCCCTGATCATGGTGAATGAGGGGGTCTTCTCCGGATTCACCACTGGCCTACATCACAACAGTCCTGGGGAGAGTCAAGCCTCTGGGCCAGGCAGCAGCATCTTTCTCAGAAAGACAAAAGGAGGCAGCCGTTGCTCAGGACCGGGTCCCAGGAACCCCTGAGCCTGCAGGAGGAGTCGCAGGTGTCCTGGAGAGCCAACCCCTGCCCAGGACAGCCCTGTGTGGGCAGGGCCCCCACACACCAGAGGGCAGCTTCTTCACGGATGTCCCCAGTCACTTCCCCTTGGAGGGTTGACACCAGGGACCGGAAAACCAGTCATACCTTAGGCAATTCCAGATGTGGTTTTAAGCTTCCCACCAGAAGCCAACTTCCCCGAAGGCTGAGCCTAGGCCTCTACTCTGCCCTGGCTCACTCTGCGCTTGGTTCTGGCACTTGCAACCCCCACCCTCCCCACCTTCTGCCTCCCACCCCTCACCCCTGTCCCCTGCACCCGATGACAGGCCTCAGTGTCTCCCAAACATGGCCAGCTCCCAATCTTGATGTGCAGCGCTGAGAACAGGCGTATTATTGTGTCTGGGCGCCTGTGCTGGGGTGTGCACGGGGGATATGCCGGGGGGGCACCGTCTCACCATGCTCTGCGTCTCCTGTGCAAAGCCAGATATGGCGGGAGTGGGGACAGGAACCCAGGCGAGGCTGAACAAACCAGATACTGCACAGGGGAAACCAAGAGTCGACTGCAGCTTGGTGACAGCAGCACAATTTCCCTTGGGAGTCCTTGCTCCTCCCTCTAGCAGGAGGCGGGCCTTGCGCTGGGGTAGGCACTTGTCAGCTTAGTAGGTGCTTAATGTAGAGCTGTTCAAGCCAGAGAGCTGAGTTCCCGGGGCTGTTGTGGATGGAGAAGGCATGAGAGGGGCCCCGCTGCTGCTGGGACCTGCAGTTAGAACTGCCAGCCACCAGCCCCTCTGCCAGCATCCCAGCAGCAAGGCCAACAGATGCAGGAACCCAGGCCAGCGACTGGGGACAAGTGAAGTCATGATCCATCTGCCCATCCTCCACTTCCTGAAGCCTTGTTTCTCTCCTGCTTTGGGTCCTGGCAGATAGCACAGGAAGGAAGGAGAGGAGCCTTACCAGCTCCTACCCCATTTCCTGCCAGCCTCTGAGGGCCATTCTCCTAGCATGGCCAGGCTCTGTCTTAGTAATAAACCAAGTCTCTGGATGGGAGGTCTTCAACTGGGTCTTCAAACCCCAAATAGGGGGGAGTGGGAAGAGCCCTTAATGGCTTGGGATCCCCTCCCCTCCTTGAAGGCCTCTTGGAAGAGGTGGGTGGTGGGGAGATGGGTTGATTTTGGTTTTCTTCTTCCTTGGATTTCAGTTCTGAGGACTGGATGCCCTTTCTTAACCTACGGGGTGTCCAGCCCCAATAAAACTCTCAACTATGTCTTGCTCAGCATGGGGCCTGGGTCTGCAGCCCACATAAGGCCACCCCAGGGCCTTGGAAGAGTTCAGGACTCAGTGGCCTTGGGGAAACTTGAAAGGAGGTTGGAGCACAGGTCCAGGTGGCCCTGGCTCCAGGTCTATTGATTGGCTTCAGGTGAGGAGGCGGGGACAGCTGCCAAGGGCTGGGAGAACAGAGGGTATTTCCCATCCTCAGGAGCAGAACTGATACCGGGCCACTTCCTCTTTCAGGGACCTCTGACGTGGTCTCTGTCCTCTCTGCCTCCCCCTCGTTTTCCTTACTTCCGCAGGCCACTGGCTAGCATAGCTTTCTTCCCGCTCTGGCCCTGGGCCCCACCCTAGGACTCTACATGTTTCTGCTGAGGGTTCTACAGTGGCAGATTCCAGCTGGTTTAGAAAGGATTAGGCAGCAGATATCTAGAAATCGAGCCACAGGGCTGGCTGGGCTGGGCACTGGCTGGGTCCCTAGACCCATGGCCATGTCAGGGCCTCTCCTGGCACCTCCCTCCCCTCCTCTTACCATTCTTCATTCCACAGGCCCTAAGACCCTGGAGACAGTCACAAAACCCAGCAGTTCTGTGGTCTGGCCACGCCCAGTTCCTCTGCCACCCTATTACTCTTTGGTGCCTTTGCTGGGCCTCCCTTCCTGGCCACATCAAGTCTCCATGGTGTGTCTTAAGTCCCATCTTTCCCGTAGTTTCCCTTGGGGCTTGAGTCCATACCACCCATTTTGATCCTAATTGCAGGTGGCTATGTTTCCTCCACTTGTAATGTTCCTGGACAGGCTGAGCCCTTTGTGAGCAAGATCGTGTCCCATAGGTCTTTAGCAACCCCTAACCCTGGAGCATATAGGAGGCACTCAATAAATGCTTGCTAAGTAGTGAAGAAACACCCAGTGTGGCCACGGAAGGCTGCTTTATCCTGGAAAAAGACACCTGGGTGGCCTAAGGAGGAGCAGAGACTGCCTGCATGCTGCCCAGGCTGCAGAGTGCAAAGCATTTTCATGCATGTTACTGTGTTTGAGCCTGTGGCAACCCTGTGACACAGGGATTGTTATTGGCCCCATTTTACATAGGGGGACACTGAGGCTCGGAAAGGTGGCGTGATTTGCCTAAGGCTCCACAGCTGGCTTCTGGTTGCACTGGAGCCTGAGCAGAGTCTGCGGCTTCCGGGCTGCAGGCTGACCTCAGGGCCGAGAGGGGTGAGGACTGAACGCTGTGGAATGAGGTCCGGTTCTGACCCTGCCCTGTCATGCTGTGTGGCCATGGTCTACTCACTCCTCCTCTTTGGACATCTGCTTCAGCATCTGGATATCAAAGGATTGGACTATTTCTCCAAGGCTTCTCCTGGCTCCTACCTATAGGAAAACAAGGAAGTTGTCTGTTTTTTTTTTTTTTTTAATATGTATCTCTGCATTCCTAGTGTTTAGCATATGGCCTGGCACATAGTAGGCATTCAATAAACAATTAAAAGATGCAAAGGCAAAGTGTCATTATAACTTTCTGATTTAGGAGGTAGCAGTTGAATCCTAGTCACTGGACCACCAGGGAGCAAGGAGGTGGCAGTTGTAAGGTGACTACTGAATTTCCTCTAGATCCCAGGGGTCTAGGACTCTAAATATTACTCAGCCTTTCCTTGACTCTGCACATATCTGCCCGGGATCCAACACTGGACCATTCCCAACCAAACTGTTCTTTACCTGGAGGGTGAATCACTAGTGTTTGCTAAGCACACCTTGGTGCAGGACGGGGGCTCCGTATGCATAGTCTCGCTTCATCCCTACAACCTCGCAGGGGAGAGAACAGAGGCTCAGAGTCTGCTGAAACGATTTGCTCAAGGCAGGCAAGAATTTATTTTCTTTATAATCCTTGGTCAGCCACTTCCAGTCTCAGTCCAAGCTGGCAGCTACCCTGAGATCCTTGGCCCTGAAGAAACCAGACTCCTCCCTCTAGTTGGTCCCTAATCTCTTTTGTAGGACCCCTGGTGTGGTGAGAAGGGCTCCTAGGAGCCCGGGCCCCATCCTCAGCTCTGAGCTTCTCCCTGGCCCACTCCTCTCTCTTCCTTTTATTTTGTTATGCCCCTCCTCAACCTCCAAATCATCAAATTCTGCCCATTTTTCACGCCAAATTTCATGCTCAAATTTCACTTCTCCAGGGAGTCTTCTTTAGACCTATAGATCTTGTTCTCTTCTGATTTTAATTACAAATACTCTCTGGCTCCCGTAACTTCAAGATTGATTATTTCCTTGCATTCATCTAGTCACTCATCCATGCAGCTTATAATATGCCAGGAACTGTGCTAGATGCCCTGGAGGCACCTAGTCTCTCTTGAGATTAACCTTGCTTTCTCCTGTTTGATGGGTGCCTCTTACAGGCAGAATCAGGTTTTATGCCTATTCTGAGTTCTGTGTGGTGTCTTGCATGGCTCTGGCCACGGCCAAGAACGTCTCAGGAAATTATGGTGAAGGATCACTCAGTCCCTCCATGGCATCTTGGGCATTGCTTCATCCCTGGTCAAATGCTGAGGGCTCTGAAGACCAAAACTTTTCATCTCCTCTATTAATCCTTGATCATGTTCAACCACGTGAACATGATCAGTTACATTTCCGGAGACAGGGCACACAGATGGTGACTTTTCTATCTAAGGGAGGAGCTAAGAAATGATCAAAACCATGGTGATGCTAGGAGTGAGGAGGGGCTCTTCTCTCCTCTAGGTTCTCCTTCAAGTCTTAATGACCTTGCCCCATGCTAGTGGCAATGGAGAGAGCCCAGTGACAGAGCCAGGAGGCCAGAGTCTATGGTGGCCCTCTCTCTGCTACAGGGGCCTGAGTAACTCAAAGTGGGAACAGAGATGGGAGGATCGTTATTATACTTTTAAAAACTGCTTAGTGATCAAAAACCATTTAGAAGCAGTGATATTTGAATAGATCTGCTACAAAACAGGAAGTCAGTGGCCTAGTGAATTCTCACACTTAGGGACAAGAAGTGAAAATGTTCTGCCTGCCCAGAGTAGCAGCGGGCCAGCAAAACAACAGGTGGGGGGCGGTGCTGGAGGCCAAGGCCTTGGACAAGGACTCCCTGTCCCCTGGATTTTTATCTGCAGAGCTATGGGGGTTGTCACTGCCTCACCAAAGGATAGGACAAGGTTTCCCATATGTAAGCAGAGAGACCCTGGGAGAGAGATGGGTGGAGAATAAAAGAAGGCTCACCTTCTATTCTACTCCCGGTTCCTCCCTTGTAGCTGGTGAGCTCGAGCTCTCTGGGCCCCAGGTGCTGTGTTTGTATAAGGCTTGGACTTAAGGACTCTGAGTCCCTTCCAGATGTGAGGCTATTTCAGAGCTCGAGTAACTTCGGTTCCACGGTGCTGGGGCAGGGGTGGGGTGGGGAAGAGGCTGCGGAGACACCTCTGTGACTGGTTACCTCCTGTATTCCCAGAGGGCCTGCCCATGGCAGGTGCTCAATGAATGTTTGCCCAAGGAGTGAATGACTGCGTGTTGAATGTTTTCATGGTCTTTGCCTCGTCTCCTGACCACATCCCCTTGCTCTAGTCTTCCTGTTTGGCCTGAAGTCTCTACAAAACCCAAGGGGTATAGAGTGAAGACAGCAGAAAAGGGAATTATCATGGTATAATATGACTAAGCTAAGAAGATGAAAATAAAATTTAAAATCCTATTTTTGTATAGCCTGCTTTATTTTAGGCTCAGTCTAAGGACTCAGCCTCCAGCTACCATCACCACCATTGCCATCTCATGCTTAGTATGCTTCTTCAAGTTCTTTCCTGCAAATGGAGGAGATTCATTCATTCGTTCATTCATCAAAATTAGTATGTGTTAGGCATTGGTTTGGTGCAAAGGATACAGAGATAAATCAAGAGAGGTTTCTGCTCTCAAAGAACTTCCTTGCAGTGAAATGAGCACTGACTGTAGCACACTCAATGACAGTGACATGCCCAGGGCATGAATTAGAGAAGTCAGCTTGAAGACTACACTCTCTATTTGACAGATAGGAAGACCGAGACTCACAGCCGACGTGACATTCGTGTCAAGAGGACAATGACTGAGCTGGGTGAGCCTAGAACCCAGATCTCTTGAGGGACAGTCCAGCATTCTTTCTACCCCTCAGGGCTGTTGTCTCTTCTTGTCTGCCCTTGTGGCATCTCAAGACCAACGACCTTGCCGTGAGTCCACCCAGACGCCCATGTGCATGGTGTCCCTGGTGTCATTGCAGCAGAAGCCGTCAGGAGTAGTGTCAGTGAGTGGAGACTGCTCTCTCGGAGGGTTGTGAAGGGTGGCACTGGCCAGGTTTTCAGGACCCTTGGCTTGTCTTCTCCGGGGAACCCTCCTAGGCACTCCAGCCGGGCCCAGTCGCCCTCTGCACACGCTGTTCCCTCCTGCACTCATCTCCAGCACAGCAGGCGCAGCTGATGCCTCTGACACCCGCCTCACGTCCTCCCAGCCCCACCTGTGCCAGCCAGTCCTGAGTGGGCTCCACTTACTTTGCGCTGACAAAATCCCGCCTCCAGGGCCCTCTGCCTGCGTTCTGCCCCGCTCCTCCAGTCCACGGGCCCTGTGCCGCATCCCGGAGATCAGACTTAGGGACAGGATAGAGACCCGCACAGGTCCCGGGGAGAGAGGACCATGGGTTTGGCCAGACGACAGTGGGGGAGCTGACAAGTGACTGCATTCACCGCCTGTCTGGAAGGTAGAGCAGATAGGACCCACCTGAGGGATTAGATGTGTGGCTGGAAGGACTAACTCCTGGGTTTGCAGCCTGAACTGGGGAACAGTGGTGCCAGTGGCTCAGGTGGGGAAGACTGGGGGAGGGCTACCGTGGGGGAGTAACAAGTGCTGCTGTAGACACCGTGGCCTTGGGACACACTCCCGACAGCCGAACGGGGCTGCGGAGGCGGCAGCTGAGTGGAGTTGCAGGGGGGAAACCCTGCTTGGACATTTGGAAGCCATCAGCATCCAGATGGCACTGAAAAGTACAGACTTGGTGACACCATTTAGGGGGCAGTGGGGAGAGGGGATCAATTTCAATAGCACAAACAGTGAATCGTCGGGGTTACTCCCTGAAGGAGCGACCCTCAAACTTCTCTGTGTGTCGGAATCATCTGCAACGTGCTCGCCAGGAAACTGTTTCCTTAGCATTCAGAAGTTTTTAACGCTTAACATTCAGAGATTCTGGGCCTTGAGAAGACACTTAGGATGACAAATACCCCAAGTGATTCTTATTTATTGACAGCCCCAAACCTCGGAGCCCCTGTGTGATTCTGATGCAGGGCATGCTTTGAGCAGCTCTGCCCTAGGGGGTAGGTAGAGGGACGTGGGGAAGTGGAGGGCAAGGGATACTGCCAGGGCCTGGGGTGACCAGGTAGCAGGATCCCGAAGAATGTTTCTGTATTCTTCAGGGCCATTGTGAGGCCTTAACCTCCACCCTGCCCTCCTGCCCTGTGCAGGTGTAGGCAAACAGATGTGGCACCCTACACCCAGGCGCTGGCTGAGTACGTACCAGCCTGTACCCCTCCCCTGCTCCTGCCTCTCCAATCTCTCAGCTCTGCAGATCAGATAATTTACTGAGGGAACCCTCACCCCTAAGGATAGGCTGTAATTGTCTAAGGCTGTGGTCCCCAACCCCTGCCTCCCAGGGCCATGGCCAGGTACCAGTTAGGAAACAGGGCCATACACCACCACCTGAGCCACCTCCCACCCTGCTCTCCCTGCCCCCCGCCTACCCCCACCATGGAAAAATTGTCTTCTATGAAACTGGTCCTTGGTGCCACAAAGGTTGGGGACCACTGGTCTAAGGAGCCCCAACCAGGCTCCTAGCTAGGCTGTCTTGCGAGACAGATGGCAAGCACAGGCATGGCCCTTGTCACTGTATGAGCCAAAGGGGTGGCACCCTGCTTTTCCTCAAGGCAGAAAGCCATCGGAGGGCTATTCTAGTGGCATATTGGCTGCAGGGCGGGTGGGGATCTTCTCCAAGCCTGTGTCTTCGTCTCCACACCGAGGGCTCTGGGCTCGTCCGCTCTCACAGGGAATCCCTGGCCCTCACAGTGCCAGGCCTGCCTTGCCAAATGCTAGACGACCGTTTCTTTGGCTGACTCGGCATTGTGAAGCCAGAATTCGCCATCGCCCCTTTCCCCTCAATCCTGTGTCTCCCTTCCACGTCCATATTTCACTTTTCTCATCATGGGGTTCAAGCATGACTAGGACCTCTGACTGCTTCTTCTTTTTGACTCCAGCCTGATACTCCATTTTGCCAACTCTTCCTCTAAAATGTCCTTTCTATCTGTCCCTTTCTCTTCATTCTCATTGCCCCTGCTCAATATTGTCATTGGATTGGACTATTGTATAAGCCTCAGTTATGAACCGAATATTTGTGTCCCTCCAAACTCATATGTTGAAGCCCCAACCTTCAGTACAACGGTATTTGGAGGTGGGGCCTTTGGGAGGTCATTGGTTTAGATGAGATCATAAGGATGGGGCCCCCATGATGGGATTGGTGCCCTTATAAGAAGAAGAAGAGGCCGGGAGTGGTGGCTCATGCCTGTAATCCCAGCTCTCTGGGAGGCCGAGGCGGGCAGATCGTTTGAGCTCAGGAGTTCGAGACCAACCTGAGCAAGAACGAGACCCCGTCTCTACTATAAATAGAAAGAAATTAATTGGTCAACTAATATATATAGAAAAAATTAGTCGGGCATGGTGTAGTCCCAGCATGCCTGTAGTCCCAGCTACTTGGGAGGCTGAGGCAGCAGGATTGCTTGAGCCCAGGAGTTTGAGGTTGCTGTGAGCTAGGCTGACGCCACGGCACTCACTCTAGCCTGGGCAACAAAGTAAGTCTCTGTCTCAGGAAAAAAAGAGGAGGAGAAAGAAGAAAGAAGAAAGAAGGAAGAAGGAGGAGAAGAAGAAGGAGGAGGAGAAGAAGGAGGAGGAGGAGAAGAAGAAGGAGGAGAAGGAGGAGAAGGAGGAGGAGGAGGAGGAGGAAGAGGAGGAGGAGGAGGAGGAGAAGGAGAAGAAGGAGGAGGAGGAGGAGGAGGAGGAGGAGGAGAAGGAAGAAGAAGAAGAAGAAGAAGAAGAGGAGAAGAAGGAGAAGAGGAGGAGGAGGAGGAGAAGAAGAAGAAGAAGAAGAAGAAAGAAGAAAGAAGAAGAAGAAGAAAGAAGAAGAAGAAGAAGAAGAAGAAGAAGAAGAAGAAGAAGAAGAAGAAGAAGAAGAAGAAGAAGAAGAAGAAGAGGAAGAAGAAGAAGAAGAAGAGGAAGAAGAAGAAGAAGAAGAAGAAGAAGAAGAAGAAGAAGAAGAAGAAGAAGAACAGAGCTTGTTCTCTCTGCACCAGGTAAGTACACAGCAAGAAGGTAACTGTCTGCATGCCAGCCCTCACCAGGAACTCAATCAGCTGGCACCTTGATCCTGGACTTCCAGACTCCAGACCTGTGAGAAATGAATGTTGGTTGTTTAAGACCCCCAGTCTATGGTATTTTGTTAGAGTAGCCTGAGCTAAGATAGCCTCCTACCCTTTTTCTCTGCTTCCTGCCTCATCCCTCGTGTGGGTGGGGTATTAGTTTCTTTCACACCACTTATCTCTGATAGTAATAATATATCTGTTAGTGTGTTTATTTGCTTGACATTTCTCTTCATAATCAGATGGCACACTCCATGAAGCCAAGCTTCTTTTGTTCACCACTCTGTACCCACCACTTCGAACACCATGTCTGGCACATAGTAGATGCTTAATAATACATTTGTTGAAAGAATGGAATGTCGACTACGATAAAAACCTCCAACCAGGTCTCCCTGCCTCCTGCCTCATTCCCCTCTGATTCATGTCATATGCTTTGGCCAGAGTCATCTTTTTCAGACACCAATTCCATCCTTCCCAACCCTTTCTCATCAGAGTGTATACTGGGTTCCACAATCCTCTTGGGGTTTATGGAAAATTAAGTGAGGTTCAGATCAAGCTGATAGTGAGGAAGGGTGTCATGGGGCATTAATAATAATGCATTGAATTCTAAATTGTGGGTTTACTTCAAACCCCAAACTGGGCTTGCGTCTTTAAACCCATGAGCACTACAGGAAATGAATGAGTCAAGCTCCCTAGCACCTAGTGTCCTTTAGATAAAATCGCCCGAACTGCCTGGACCTGCCTGCCTCGCAGGGTTACAGATCTGCCGTGGGTGGGCACAGCCTACAGCTTCCCTTTCTCTGCTGTCCGCACGCAGGGCTCAGAGGACTTCCACCCGGCCATGCAGCAGCGTGGGCTCCGTGGGTGGGACCCGTGGGTGGGACGCACTCTCCCAGAGACCTGTGTGTTCTGCGATAGTGTATGCGTGGGGGAGGGCCACAGAGACACAGGGGAGGACAAGACAGACTCTTTGTCAACAGCTATTTACAAAGTTGGGAAAACACAGTTCAATAGAATTTCCTCTTCAGTCAATCTCTGCCCATTTCCCCTCTCTCCTTGCTAAGAGGAAGTTCCATTCGCTCACAGAAACACAGAATCACGCATTCTTCAGCCTGGAAAAGCCCTTGAAGGAGGTTTCTCAGTTGAAGAGCAATCGGGGCCTTCTGTTGGGGACTTTAATCCAAATTCCCGAGAAGTCTGGAAGTGTCTCATCAGCCTCAGCTGCTTGGAAGAACCCTCTCCATTCCTCCCCAGCTGCCCCAGGGCTTAGAGAGTAGCATTGTTGCATTGCGGGGCTGGCAGGAGTGGGCTGTCCTGGGAGAGGAACAGTGCGGGCGGCCCAGAATGCATGCACTGAGCGCCACTTCTGACTCCATTCTGTCCCGCAGGCAGCTCTGCAGCCCGTCTCTTCCAACCAACGCGCCCCCAGTTTCTTGAAGATATTTCCTCTTATTCTCTGAATCTTTACAGCCACCCCTTGGTCAGTCTTCACCCAACCTGCCTCAGGGGCCTTTTCCACGAATCAGCCATCTCCAGCCCCTGACTTCCCGGAGCAGGCGCCCATCTCCCCCTCCACTTCCAGCCTTGCCAAAGAGGCCTCCAGGGGAAAAGTCCGAGCAGGTTCAAAATTGGTGTGATGTTAGTCAAGTTCTCCGGAAGGTGATAAGAATCAGTGCTTCCCCAGAACCTTGCTTTTCTCAGAATGAAACGGGGAGAGGCATGGCTAGAGATGACACCAGGGAAAAGACATGAGGTGTCCCCAGCCACCTCCTTGGGGATCCGGGTTGGACCAAGAGCAAAGCACATGGGAGGCTCCGCCACAGGCCTGGGTTTGCTCCACCCTCTGGGCTGAGCCCGGGGAGAGACTCAAACCCACGTGTGGCTTTTCGTGGAAGGAGCAGGCTGCTTCTAGAGTAAATAAATGCAGGTGGCTTCCGCACCGGGCCAGGACACACCTCTAGGGTGAGGGGGGCAGGTGATGGGGCTCCAGGGAGGGCTGATTTGCTGTCTTCCCGGAAGGGAGAAGCTTATAGACTCTCCTTTCCAACTTGTCAGAATTCACATCCAAAATGTCGCATTGTACTTTCCACCATTTCCTTTTTAGTCTTCTGAAACAGCCCGTCTGCATGCTTTTTTTTTTAGATATAGAGTCTTGCCCTGTCACTCTGACTGGAGTGCAGTGGCACAATCAGCTCACTGTAACCTCCAACTCCTGGGCTCAAGCGATCGTCCTGCCTCAGCCTCCCAAGTAGCTGGGACTGTAGGTGTGAGCCACGGGGCCCGGCCCTGCATACTCATCTCTTTCATTTTCACTGGTTTCCAAGAAAAGTGGTCTATCTCGCTTTACATTCAAACCTCACAACATCCCCATGGGGAGTTATCAGCTCCATGTTGCAGATGGGGAAATGAAAACTTGGAGAGGGCAAGTATGAACAATTTGACCAAGGTCACAGGCCATGCATTTCAGCACGAGGACTTGAACCCGGGTCTGCCTGATTTGAACCTGAGTCCTCAGTCCTGTTTCCTCAAAGCATCATCGCACATCCCATCCGTTATCACCCTCAATGATCAACAACCGAGTCCTCCGCCAGCCACTGTAGCATCAGAAACCTCGCTGGTTTCACACGATTCCTGCAGTTTCAACAATTTATTAGAATACAAAACATACGTCACTCATTTACAGAGCTTTGTGTTCAAGGCACATTCACAACCATTTCCTCAGCGGCACCTCACATCCCTACGAATTAGACAAGTCAGTCATTGTTTTCCAGGTGAGGAAACTGAGGCTCCAAAAGGAAAAGTGACCCGCCCAAGGTCACGCAGCTAGAAACAGCAGAGTCAGAACTAGAACTCCAGGCCTCCTGAGATACCCAGAGTTCTTTCACTGTACTACGCTACCTCTTCAATAAATAAAAGCACAAAATAAATAAGTAAGGCCTTCAAGGGACCCTGAGGAATGCTCCCTCAAGCCTGTTTGCAGAGGGAGTTCAGTTATCAGACTGGCATGTAAGGGTGTCTGGGCAGTAGGGGTCATGGCTGGATTCCCCGGGCCAGGATGTCTGTTTGCAGACTGTGACCGAGAAACACAGGGCTAAGGATGGCTCTGGAGGGCACACACAGGCTGGTGGCCCTCCCAGCTCCCGTGCCTGTGCACGGTGAGCTACTTTTGTTGAAGACAGATTCCAAATGGACAGTCGGGACGCAGGGCCAATCCCTGCCCACTCTCTGGGCCCAGGCACTGGTACTCTCTTGGCATGATGTCATGGACTCCTGCTAGGTCTGTTAGCCTCGGCATGAGACAGAAGCTAGCTCTGGGAAGATGGCTTCTGGAGTCTCCTTCTTCCCAGTCCAGAGTCAGGCAGGGTCAGAATCGTCACCCTAGAGGCCAGCGTGGCTAACGTGCAGCAGGGAAGATGTCCTATGGGTGGAGTTCATATTTCACAGATGGGGAAACTGAGGCCCTCTGATAAGTAGATGGTCCAAGACCATAAAGCTGAACACTGAGAGAGCAGTGACCCCAGCCCAGTGGCCAGCGCCCTGTCCTCTGGGTCTGAAAGTGCAGGTCCCAACCCAGCTCTCTGAGGCTGACCCGAGCTGGTGCCCAGGCCCAGAAGCTGCCTGAAGGGCTGGGTTTCGACCAACAGAAACAACCATGGTTGCTTGGAACTGTCAGCAAGAGGGTATGGCAGCAGGGTGGGGATGGGAGTGACTTGGCCACAGCAAGTGCCCCAGGGGGATGCTGCCCTGCTTGCTGGAGAGAGGGGAGGTGTCTGCAGATGGACCCCAGAGATACCCCACCAGAGGGACGGTTCTGAGCTGGATGCCCCATTCAGGGTCTCAGCTCCCCGTGTCCCCCTGTGGTTCTATAATGATGACTGATTGGATAACTGACCTTCCAGGGCAGATACACCTTAAGAACTTCCGATGACACGCTCCCTGCCTGAGAGGCCTGCCAGTAGGGAGCTTCTCCACTCAACCACCCCAGAGATCAAACTCAGCCTCTGCTTTCTCCTTTTGCCCCTAGAAATGACCCCTGCAGCAAGGCCCTGAGGCTTCCATCCTCTCAGCCCTGCCTCCTGCTAGAGACCCTGAACTTGGCGGGCCGAAGGGCGAACACTAAGCTGACTTCAGCCTGGCGGCCTCACCGCAACTCCAGAAAACCCCGTGGTTTCCCTGAGCAAATCATCCTTTACAATACAGGAAGGAGTCCAGAGGAGAGGGAGGTCTCCCTCCCCGTCTCAGCTCTGCCCGTCTGCAGGGCCCCAGTCAGCAGAATGAGCCAATGCCACCCACACTCCTCCCTGTACCAGCTCAGGGAGATGACCTCTTTCTGCCCCGGACAACTTGGCCAGCCCTGCAGGACCCAGCAAGGGCTGGCCCCAGAGGGCTTGCAGAGCAGTGCCAGACTGTCACATGCTTCACTGTTCACTCCTGGGGCCCCTCCTTCTGGTCCAGGCGGACGGCAGGCATGGCTGAAGTCAAAGCAGCTACTTAGCCTGAGTCACTCGAGTACAGGCTGGAGATCAGTGGCAGAGTGACCGGGTCTGAGTTGAAGCTGCCCAGGAGACTGCCTGGAGCGGCCAGATCATGGGGTAAGCTCCAGTCACATGTTTCCAATTCACCGCAGCTGGTCAAGCCCAGCAGCAGCCACTCCTCGGCTGGCTGGTTCTGTTGTCCAGTCAGGACTCCTGAGGAGTCCAGAGTTGCTCCTATGGGATCCTGTTTCAAGTAGCCCTTGGCCAACGCTGGTGGAGGCCAGCCTGCCTCAACATCCAGGCACGTCCTGAGTTTGGGGCCAAGACCTTCTGTCAAAGGGAACTCTTCCTCCAGGCAGCCTGCCTTGGTTGCCTTCTCCTCTGTGCCTCTAGTCTGCTTCAGGTAGCCCTGGAATGCCACTGAGGCTGAGTCTTCTTCCGCAGGCACCTCAGGTGGCAGGGGGCTGACGTGGCCCAAGGCTGAGCCATGCTGTGTGTCCCCAGGCTGTCCCTCAGAGTTTTGGACTAGGCCAATGCCACTGTCGTCCTGGCCCCTACAGTCACCTCCCACCTGCTGCTCCCAGGTGGGCCCCATGTCCGGGTTCAGGCTGGGCTCCTGCAGGCAGATCCCGCTGTCTGTGCTGTTGCTGCTGCCACTACTGCAGCTGTCTGCCAGCTCTGGGGGCTCCCCGTTTCCTAGAGTCCCACCAGCCTGGGGGTCGGGGACAGGGAGGAGGAACTGGGGCTCTTCAGTCTGCAGGGATGGCTTGGTACTGCCAAAGCCACTGTCTGTGCTGCCGTGCAGGTCCGAGTTCTTCAGCTCCGGGGACACCTTGGGGAAGGCCTCCTCGTCGAGGGGGTGGATGGTGTCGCGGGTCTCCGGGCAGGGAAGCTGGGTGATGAGGATGAAGGGGCTGGGCTTCTTGAAGACCTGGGGAGAAGAGGGCAGAGTGAGAGAGGCGGGGCTCCCCTGTGGGAACCCACCCCAGTGCTGCCAGGTGAGGCCCCGAGTCCAGGAGGAGAACTTCACTAGAGGGGACTGCAGAGCCTGCATTACACTGCAGGCTATTCTGGTGTTTTGTTTTGGTTGTTTTTTCTTGGTGTTAGAATCAAGTTTTCTTTCTAATGCAATTCTCAGTTTGGTTCAGGAAAGATACATATGAAGTTTGTATTCTCGGAGCCCAGGAGGGATGGCAGGCAGGAGGGGAACCTGCCAGGAATGGTGAAAGTTCCCAGGTGGCTCCCTCCACAGTGCTCTTCAAACCTGAGAGCAGGCTAGACCCATCTAGAAGCATGTTTCAAGCTTTTTGACTATGACCCAAAATAAGAAATAAATGTTACATTATATATATGTATGTATATATAACATATATATATATATAACTCATATGTAAGTAACTGATGCCAGTTTCACAAAATAATACTTATCATTATGACCTGTGTGCCATGCTATATTGTCTGTTCTCTTCTGTTCTATTCTATTCCATCCTACCCATTTCATTTTTTCAAATTCTGGCAGCGAGGCCGGGCGCGGTGGCTCAAGCCTGTAATCCTAACTTTCTGGGAGGCCGAGGTGGGCGGATCGTTTGAGCTCAGGAGTTCGAGACCAGCCTGAGCAAGAGCAAGACCCCATCTCTACTATAAATAGAAAGAAATTAATTGGCCAACTAAAATATATATAGAAAAAATTAGCCGGGCATGGTGGCGCATGCCTGTAGTCCCAGCTACTTGGGAGGCTGAGGCATCAGGATTGCTTGAGCCCAGGAGTTTGAGGTTGCTGTGAGCTAGTCTGACGCCACGGCACTCACTCTAGCCTGGGCAATAAAGTGAAACTCTGTCTCAAAAAAAAAAAAAAAAATTCTGGCAGCGAGACATCAAGCTAATTCTTCCATTCCCTGAGTTGTGACCTGCACAAACAGGGTGGCATGGGGTGGTGGAACAGGTACAGAACTAGCAGCCAAAGACCTGCTCCCCATTAACTGCTCAGGGCCCCAGAGAAGTCATGTAAGCCTCTCCCCTTTGCTCCTCTGTCCTAGCCGCGCTGTGCTCTTTCTGCCCCAGATCACATCAAGCAGTGCTGTGGCAGGGCCTTTGCACGTGCTGCTCCTGCTGCTTGGCATACTCTCCTCTTAGCACTTTGTATGGCCGTGTTCTCACTGTTCAGGTGTCAGCTCAGATGTCACTTCTTCAGAGACGCCTTCGTGGCCACCTTGGCCAAAGCAGTGCTCCGGCCACTCTCCACATTAACCTTGTTTACTTCTTCTTAGTATGATATTTAGTTCCTGGAATTATTTTACTTATTTGTTTTCTGCACCCCAACCACACACACTCACTCACTCCCCTCTCCCAAACCAACACAAACTCCTTGAGGGCAGGAACTGTCTAGGCTTGTTTAGTGTTCTGTCCCCAGAGCCTAAGCTGAACTGGCACACGCTAGGCACTCGTAAGGTTTGTTAATTGACTTACTGACTCACTGTGCTCATCTTCCCTTATTTCCTGGGTACGTGATGACTCAAATGCAACTCTTACTGGTTGAGTCCCTACTACTATCAGATCTCTTGGTAATTAAGGAGCCAGATTTCATGAGTTCAAATCCCAGCTCTGCCTCTTATCTATTTTGTCACCTTGGCCAAATGATATACCTTCTCTGTGCTTTAGTTCTTCATCTGGAACATGGAAATAATGATAGTACCTGCCTCCTTATGTGGCAGTTAATGCGTGTAAAATACTTAGAACAAACTGTGGTATATAGCAAGCACTCAATAAATACATGCGGAATTAAATTTTACCCTCCAATGATTCTGTAAGGGAAGTATTATTACCTCTACTTCCTAGAGGAGAAAACTCAAGCTCAGAGAAGTTCAGTGACTTGTACAAAGTCACACAGCAGCAAAGAACAAACCCGGAATTTCTATTCAACTGTCCTAATTTGAAATGCCTTGCTTGTCCAACAATACCTAACCTTATTTATACTTAATGGATTGTTGAAAGATCTGATCAAACCAGCTAATGAATGAGAGCAAACTACTGAACGTGGAAGTGCTCTGTGCATCGTAATTGATTAATAAAGTTAGTAAGGACTGTGAGCATTAAAGGAAGGGAATCGGGCTGTATTTATCCTGAGGAGAAAAAACCCTCAAAGACAAGTCAATTCTGTGATTCCGACGTACCGAAAGGAAGAAAACAACAGAAGATGCTTGCCATTTCTCTCGGCATTTTTGCCTCTCTATCTCCTTGTTTTGCATTAAAGTTAACAGCTTAGACACTGTCTGTAATCAGGCCCTGCGGGAGCAGGGGCCACACTGATCTGCTGCTTCCCTACAACATAGTGCATGTGCAGATAACAGGGCCTCAGTAACTGCAGCTCACCTGCCGCCTCGTTCTTTCTAGATGCCTCTCCTGATCCCTGACTGAGAATCTCCCATCTGGTGCACCAGGACTGCCCTTCCCCAACCCATCAGCTTTCTAGTTATCGCGTCCCCATCTCCTATCCCTGAGGACAGGCTCCAGGGAGCATTCATCCGTAAACCGCCACCATCCCGGCCCTGCACACAGTGCACGCTCTAAGTGCTTGTTAAATGGCCCAATGAACACATGTTTGTAAAACTGGATCTCCCAAGAGCACTGAGAAAGGTCAATGAGTTGCACACTTCAGCTGGACACAAGGAAGAACTTTACAATCCCCAAAGGCTGTAGGGCTGTCTGTCCTCAGCCTCCTCATCATACTTTTCTACCCAGGCGACTGGAGCTGGGGACACGTTTCTTGTTTGCTTAGACGAAGACCCTAACTAGTCCAGGGAGTCCTGCCCTCCCACCCGCCAACCCTCTGCACACACACACTTCCTGGAGTTCCGACCCAGAATGATTTCAGAGCCTCTGTCTCTCTCATTTCTTTGCCCAGAGATCCCAGGATCCTTCTGGAGGTTTCCTTTCCAACTGTGAGCTTCTCTGGGGCCCCTGCCTGGCTGACTGAGCTGGGTCCTCAGCTGAGCGCTCAGCTGACACCCAGTAACGCCAGCCGTGGGGGCAGCGTGGGTAGCCTCTGATGCAGCCCGAACTCCAGGCCAGAGATGGCCGAGGTTTGGAAGACGCTGCTCAGTCCTTGCAGGCTGAGTTTGGGAGGTGGCTTGCCACAGGGGCATCACTTGTCAGTACAGTGCAGCAAGAGGACACACCTGGGAGGGGACAGGTCCTGGCCACCTCCACGAACACTCCTCCCCTGCATCCCCTCTCCCCTCTGCTCCCGCCCACCCTGACTGCGACCGGGGCCAGCACTCCAGCCCTTTGTTCATTCTCTCTGCGGAGTACCCACTGCCACGAGGGAGAAAAGGGCTCCACCCCTGACTCCTCCTGGCTGTGTGGCCCTGTGCATGTAACAATCTCCCTGTGCCTCAGTTTCCCTACTTGTAAAATGAGGGTAATCACTGTGTCTGCCTCAGAGGTCCCATGCACAGGGCTGTCCATGGCCAACTATTAACAGAGAATAACAAAACGACTTGTGGTCACTGAGGTCTGTGACTGTTCAACACGTGTCTTATCTGGACTAGGAGAAGATGATGTTCTCAGGACAGGGCTTTGTGTTCCCCTCCTTCCTCTGTCCCCACAGTGCTTGACAATGGTATCTCTTGAGAATGTCAGGGCCGAGGGGCCACTTACCAGGACGGAGGGCAGCTTCCCCCGGCGCCGCACGTACAAGTGGAGGGCCAGGCAGTAGGCCAGGGCTCCACACAGCAGCAGGACGAAGACCGAGAAGATAATGAGGTGGGTCACGGTGAAATCTGCAGGCCAGAGGGATGTGTTTGTGGCCTGGCACTATGGGACATGGAGCACAGGCCCCAGAGATGCCTTGGCCACTCTTGGGAACCACTCAGTGAGTGACCCAAGGCACCCTCTAGGCCATAGCTCTAGATATGTCTAGGTTTCGGCAAATCCCTGGCTGGCCTTCCAACCCGTGCCCTGAAAGAGCCCCTTGTTAGATGCACTGACCACTTCCAGCTCTCCACACATGACTCACGTTACAGTGAACAGAACAATGAGTGAGGCAGGGTGGTGCAGCAGGTGAGAAGAGAGGCTTTGGGGGACAGCCAGACCTGGGGTTCAAATTCCAGCTTCACCACTTACTAGCTGTGGAATATGGACAAATGACTTAATATCTCTGAGCCTCAGTTTGTTCATCTATAAAATGGGGGAAATTACAGTGCCTACACTGTAAAACGGTTGTGAAGTTCACAGCACTCATTGTGTACTAAGTACTTTACTTATATCATCAGATCTTCATAACCACCTTAGGAGGTTAATACCACCATCCCCCCATTTTCACAGATTAGGATCCTGAGGCACAGGGAAGTTAAGTCGCTTGCCCAAGGTCATATGCCTCATAAGTGGTATAGCTGAGATATAAACAAAACTATTTCTGACATAATGAACAAATGTAAAAAAAGCTCTTAAGGCCACCTAACATACAGTTAGTGCCTTTCTCTGCAGTGGGACTTAAATGACAGTGAGCTACTGAGTGTCCATCATAAACTGAAATTTACTGTAGCTCCAGAAGAAGTCACTTCTGTCTTTGCTGGACCCTGCCCACATAGGACTGGCACTCCCGGAACACTTACTGTTGACATGATTCATCGGGCACTTGACATGTGCTATCTTGAGCTGCCCATCACCGCTTCCTCTGTGCAGAGTCGGTCTCCCAGCCAGGCTGCAAGGTCCTTGTGGGCAGGGCCATGGCCTCTATGTCCTATATCTCCCCCCCATCCCCTATGCCCAGCAGCTGGCTGAGAGCCTGGAGCAGCTTGCTGACTTTAGCAGCTCAGGCGAGGAGTCAGCTCAGTTCTGCTTCCTCTGGGGATGCATAAGGAGAAGCCCCTGTACCCCCAGCTCAGAGGAAGAACAGCTGACTGAGGATGGCCTGGTAGGGGGACATTAGATCCTGGTGATCACATACCTATGATCACCTGTGCTCGAGTGAAAGGACCCCAGAATCAGGAGACCTGGTTCTGCCACCAAGTCCTAGCTGTGCAAGCCTAGAAAGCTGCTTAGACTAAACCTTGGTGCTCTCATCTCTAAAATGGGTACAATAGGACCTCTCTCATCGGTTGTGTGAGGATGGAGAGCTATGTGGGGCAGTGTCCAACACAGTGCCTGGCCCCAGCAGCCACGAACAGATGGTTTTTACATTGTCCGAGGCCTTCCCAGTCTCCCTCCCCACCCCAACAGCAGCCCTGACCACTCACACTGCCTGCTGAGGACGATGCACTCCTCTTCGGACCATAGCCCTTTGTTAGTTCGGGAGCTGACAGATGGTTTCACCTTGACACAGAACTTCCCCACCTCGCCTGCGGTGGGGAGGCTGAAGTTTTCATGTTGCACTTTCTTGCTTGTGAACTGAAATGAAAACAACAGTAGCAATCAACAAAACTCTCTTATTTCATGGCACCCAGAAGCTGAGAGCTGGAGGGGTCTTACTGTGATTGCTGCCAACCCCCTCCAGCGTTCTTTAGCTAGGATGACAAACTCTGAGATTGTCAGTACGGCACAAGATCTGTGTGATCACCATAACTGGCTGTGTTATTCTATTTATTTATTTTATTATTAATGCCCCTGCTGTTCTATTGATTTTGTATTAAAAAAGAAAAGGAAGTGTTTCATAGAAGCTGAAGACCTTTCCAGAAGGGGCTCGAATCAGCAGTGGTGGAGAGGAAAGGGGATGGATTTTGCATGTTGCAGCTCTCCCACTGACAGGGGTGCCCTTGGGTAAGTCACACAGCCTCTCAGGGCCTCATTTCATCTATAAAATGGGATCACACGTCCACCACCAAGGGATCAGAGGCAATGGCTGTGTAAGGCCTCTGGCGGTGCCCAACACCTAGTGGGCAATGCCTTCCCCCATGTCACAGGAGCACGGCTTTGAGGGTTGAGGTCATTTCAACTACCCCATCTTCCCCCCGAGGCCTTCCCTCTACTCTACAGCAAACTTCCCCAGTGACACACAAAAGGTGCTTCCAGCCCAGGGAACGAACGGGGAAGCCCTGGAAGCCCTGGAAGCCCTGGCCCCGTGGCCCTGGGGAACCCCTTACCTTGTATTCCCCTGGCACCTTGCGAATAGCAACCTCGTACTCGCGGAAGTGACTGAAGATGCTTTCGTAGGTGTCGCCTGCAGGGGCCATTTCGGGCCTGGGGGGCTGGATGGTCCCGAAGATGAAACCGTCGTACCTCTCTAGTTTCACTCGGCCAACTGTCAGAGTCACTGAGTGGGGAAGGGGGGCAAAACCATGAGGCCTGAGAGCTGGGGTGCCTGGGTATCCTGCCCGTGCCGTGCCTCCAGGGTTAAGCTTTATCTACCCTAAATCTTAGGCCACAGGTCTCCCAACCCGGCAGAACATAAGGACTTCTTGGCGAGCACATTAAAAATATAGATGCCCTAAAAACACATGCATTGACCAATGGAATAGGATAGGGAGCCCAGAATCAAACCCATACACCTACGGTCAAAGTTGCCAAGAACACACAATGGGGAAAGGACAGTCTCTTCAAAAGATGGCATTGGGAAAATTGGATATCCACACAGAAAAGAATGACAATGGACCCTTAGCTCACGCCTTATACAAGAACTCAAAATGCATTAAAGACTTAAACATTAAGACCCGAAACTATAAAACATCAGAAGAAAACATAGGGGAAAAGCTGCATGACATTGATCTGGGCAGATATTTCTTGGAAGTGACTCCAAAAGCACAGGCAAATAAAGCAAAAATAGACAAATGGGGCTGCATCGAACTAAAAAAGCTTCTGCACAACAAAGGAAACAATTAACAGAGTGAAGAGACAACCCATGGATTGGGAGAAAACATTTGCAAATCATACATCAGATAAGGGGTGAGTATCCAAAATATACAAGGAACTCAAGCTCCTTAATAACAAGAAAACAAATAACCCTATTAAAAAATGAGCAGAGGACTTGAACAGATATTTCTCAAAAGAAGACATACAAATGGCCAACAGATATATGAAAAACTGCTAAGCATCACCAAAGAAATACCAATTAAAACCACAAATGGAAAACTGCTGAGCACTGGCCTGTGGGTGGGCATTTGGGAGCCAATGACCTCCTAGACCATCAGCTCTAACTCTGAATTCCGCAAAGCAAGCTCACCATGCAACAGAACACGCTCAGTCCCAGTGTGTGGAATGCAAGAATCCCACTGAGTTCAGGGCTCATCCTTCCCTCTTACCTCTCCTAAGAGAGATTCCCAACTTTTCTTCATTAGCACCTCCCCATTTCAAAGTGATAAACCCCAGCAGTTCACCCCTAAAGGGAGAGGGCCTCATCCAAATGCTGCCTACTGCCTGCTGCCCTTGTTTATGGATTTGCTTCCTCTTCCCAAACCCTACAAGTTCATAGGCCTGGCCTTGTGCGTGACTAAGCTGCCCCGACCCACCCCAGGACCTCTCTTCTGTAGGATAAACAACTCCAGTTCCCTTTTAAATCTCACATGACTTTGGCTATTTTCATCTAACTTTCTACAAAGTCCTGCCCCAGACCTGTTCAGGCACCTAGTCCCTGGGCCCTGATGCCTGGCTTACACGGAGAGCTATGGGCATAGAGAGGAACACTCCAGACTAGAGCCTCTGGCTGGAAGGGACCCTGAAAGCCACGTTCTAGGTCCTGGGGAGGAAAAGCACCTTCATCCACAGTGAAGCGAGTGGCAAAGGTCCAGTTGGAGTGCCGGCTACCATCCACCGCCCGGACTTTGGCCCGGTAACCATTGCTGTGGTACAAGTCCAGGGTCACCGTGGTGAGATCGCAGGATAGTGCCAGGGCCTGGCTACAGCTGGGGATGACCTTCCAGATCTCTATTCCATACCTAAGGAGATAGAAGGGTAGATGCTGGGAGAGGAACTTGTGCTCAAACCTACCTCCTTCAAGAAGGAAGCAAGAAGCCAGAGGAGAGAGTTTCCATGATGGCAGAAACTGGGACAGCCCTCAGTGTTTTTCCTCTAGTCCAGGATATCTAATTTTGAGGGGGTCTCCCTTGGTTCTGGGACCCTGTACCAATTTCTCTGTGGTCTAGAACTGCGGTCCCCAACCCCTAGGCCATGGAACAGTACCAGTCCATGGCCTGTTAGGGACCAGGCCACAGAGCTCTGCTGCTCCCTCCCACTCCTCCCCCTTCCTCCCGCTCCATGGAAAAACTGCCTTCCATGAAGCAGGAGGTGAGCGGGTCAGCAAAGCTTCATCTGTATTTACAGCCGCTCTCCTCCCCATTGCTCACATTCCCACCTGAGCTCTGCAGCCCCTCCTCCTCACGTCCCCCCCAGTGGAAAAATTGTTTTCCATGATACTGGTTCCTGGTGCCAAAAAAGTTGGGGACTGCTGGTCTAGAAGGCTCTCAGATGGGAAAACAAGTAGCTCAAGTCCCAGGCCCTCCAGAAAGACTCGCTACCCGCTGCAACACAGCCTAGTCGCTCCCTTCCCCCAGTTGCGCTTGCAGTTGTTAGCGTTTCCCTGTCCTCCAACTATGTTGTGGATGCTTCTCCTGCTTTTCCAGTAAGACGGACAAGCCTGGAGGGCAAAGGCACTACTTTGGCCTTCTTACTCCAGAGCTCCCAGCACACTGCTCAGCACGTGCAAGTCTCAATCAGTACTTGTCAGCTGGTGGATACACGTCAGAGTCCCTCCTGGTGTCACCTCCATAACAAGGCAGGAGGGGGCTAGCCATCCACCCTCTCATCCACCTCCTTCCTCCCTCCATCCTCCCTTGTCCTTACCTCTGGAGCTCCACTTCATAGTAGGTACTTCTGGACTGGTTTGGGATGGGTGTCCAGTGGAGGACATGGAGGAAAAATTTTGCTTCAAACCACACAGACAGAGGGCCGGGCAATTCTGTCCCTGGGGAGAAGAGTGTCAGTTCCAGAGCTGGGAGAGACCCCCATCCCCCCACTCCCTCCAGAGGTGAGGAGGAGAATGGAGAGGAAGGCTAGGAATACAACAGCTGTCATTCACTGAGCGCTTTACTATGAGCCAAGCACCAGTGCTAAGCCCTTACATACATTCCCTTCAATGATCACACAGCCCTGCCTGGTCGGCAAAGATAACCCAGTTTTACCACAGAACAAAGGGAGGCTCAGAAAGGCTAAGTGACTTGCCTGAGCCAATGGAGCCAGCAAGGGACAGAGTGAGGACTTGAATTCAGCTGTGTCTGATTCCGGAGCTAATGTTGTATCCTCAAATCACTGCCCTGTGCTGTGATCCAAAGCCACAGTGGTGGCTGAGAAGGGCATCCCAGACAAGAAGGCAGGGGCGGGGGGCTGAGGCATGTGGGCAACCAGCTCTAAGATGAGCTAGTCCCTGGCTCTGCCTAACCCCTGCCCCAGTACCATTCCAGGCCAGCCCCGCATCCCCACACCTGGTCTCCACCCTGGTCCCTGCCCTGGCTAAAGCCCAAGCCACCCTTTGGGGTTGTTTGGGTATACAGACAGCCCGCTTGTTGACATCTGCCTGTTTCTCTTCATAGGGCTCCTGGGCTCCCCATGCTGCATGCTTGCCCCATTCCCTAGCTTCTAGAAGGGCACTGCCTGTACCCAGATGCCCAACCTCTGGCTGGGTGAGGACAGATAGGCTGGGCTGTGGACATCTCCGTAAAGAGCTAGCACAGCACTGAACCTAGTCTCTCATTTCTAAGAATGCAGTAAACACCCGAACTTTAAGCGTTTGCTAATCAAGCAGAGTGAAGTAGTGCAAGGTCAAGGCCGGTTGCTTCCCCTTCTCTCCCTCTTGATCCAACAAAGTCTCTGCTCCTGCTTCCCTTGTTCTCTAACTTCTCATCATCTCATTAGGCTCCTATTTTTTTTCTGGCTCTGTCATCAGAAAACACACCTGCCCCTGCCTCTTGCTTTCTTTCTTTCACGTACTGTCTTTGATCCTCAAGTCTGTGTCTCAGTTTCAAAACAAGTGAAAAACGCAGTCAGTCCTTGTGGTGTTTGGGCTGCACATCCCCGACTGAGCTCTCAACCATGTGAACAGCTGACTGCATGTTTTACTTTGTATTTTGGCATCACCTCACGTAGAAGTGGTTTCGGCCCGGCGCTGCCCTGCCCTCTCTGTGCCCTGCTCTCCCTGTCTCTGCTCTCGGTCCCTCTAATGCCAAGCCCTTTCATTCCCTCTCCTGCCTTTACTCTTCTCAGCTGCAGAAACTTTCCAGGACAGCCGGCGGGGTTGGGAGTCTGCGCTAAGGGGGGCGCGAGGCAGGTGGTGTCGGTGGGAATGAGCTGGGGGCTAAAGACAAGGCAGGGAGGATCAGATGGGGGTGATTAGTGAGGGACGAGGTGACAAGGGACAAAGGCAGAGAAGTTAATTAGAGGGCTATGGGAAAGGAGAGTCAGAAGATCAAAAACACTACCCAGGGGGACAAGAAGATCCATTATTTGAAGACTAACAGCAAAAAAGCTAGGGCTAAATGTATGGCTCGAGGGGGGATGACGAGTTGGGGGGGGTATTGACCTAGCACATACTTCTCTGTCCACCCCAGCCCCCGTCAATCTCAGCCTCCTCCACCTCCACAGCAGGTGAGGCTGAGACTCAGTGCTGCGGGGGTGAGGTGGGTACTGGGCGCCCCTCTCCCCAGGGGGCCAGCCAGAGGGGTTCTCCCCGCACGCAGAACCGTACGGAGGGGTGAGGGCCGGGCGGGGCGGGCGCGGGGAGGGCAGGGCCGGTCCCGGAGCCTTACCGTGCGCGCCGGGCCCGAGGCTCAGGCTGAGGAGCGGGGCCAGCAGCACTACCAGGCGCCGCAGCATCGTAAGCGCCGCATCGTCCGGAGCCGGATCCGCCCGCGCGCCTCCGCTGCCGCTCCGGGCTCAGACTGAAACCTTGCCCGCCGGCCCGGCCCGCGCCCCGCGCCCCGCGGCGTGACGTCGGCGGGGCAGGGCCTCGAGGCGCCCCGCCCCCGGGCCGCCGCGTCCCCGCGGAGTACAGACGGGTACCCGCCCGCCACCGAGCACTGACGGCGCGGGCTGGGGCAGACGCACGACTGTCCCAGCGCGGAGACGAAGGCGGGGCTGCGCCAACTCCCCGTCCCCTGCCCAAGCAGCCTGGACGCGCGCGCGTGTGCGTGTGTGTGCGTGTGTGTGTGCGTGTGCGTGTGTGTGTGTGCGTGTGCGTGCGTGTGTGTGTGTGTGTGTGTGTGTGCGTGTGTGTGTGTGTGCGTGTGTGTGCGTGCGTGTGTGTGTGTTGGGGCGCAGGTGGCGAGGGACAGCCTTGCCCCCGTCGGTACCGTACGGAAGGTGGGGTGAGGGTGTCAGAGGTGATTTTACCGGGCTAGCAGGCTTGGCATTGGAGCTGTGGCCGGGCGCTCTGAGTTGGGGAAGGACATTGTCCCAGGCTCTGAGAGCAGGGGCGGAGCACAAGCGTGTGAGCCGTGGCGTTGCCCGAGGACGTCCGCTACGTCTCTGAGTCAAACCAACGCTGGAGCGGGTCGGGCAGAACTAAAAGTCATTTCAGAAGGCGGCCACGCCCCTGGGGTCACGCATACGTACTCCTGAGCAATTTGCTATCTTAATTTCTCAGTCAAGCAATAGAGAGCGTAAAAAACATCTTCACACATTAAAAACCTGGCACTTGTCCTCCCAGCTGATCTGAAGGTGTGGCAACAAAAGCTGTCCCCTGAGGGCGGCCCTGACCGGTCATGTGACCTGGTGAGCCTGCAGATACCACTCTCCACTGTCCACGCCGTTGGGGCAAATCGAGACGCCCCGTTCCGGGGCCGCGTGCGGGAGCTGGAGTCCGGACGGTGGCCCGCGTCCCCGCGCTGACTGGGACCACAGACCACACAGGCTCCAGAGGCAGACCCACGACTTTCCCAGCGCGGAGGCGGGGCTCGGGCCAACTCCACTTTCCCTTACTCCTGGGCTCTCAGTGTCCTCGCGTCAAAGCGGTCCGCACAGCCTGGACGTGTGTATGCTGGGGCACAGGTGGCGAGGGACAGACTTGTCCCTGCAGGTGTGGAAGGTGGGGTGAGGGTCATCTGCTTCCTGACTTAACATTTTTGGAAGAGTGTCCACGACATCTCCCAGTCGCTTTTAGTTCCCCTCACTTGCCTGAAATGTTGGCACATCCTCAGTCACTCACACCTCTGTGTCACTTGGCTCGCCTGAGACTTACCTCCAGGTGCACCAAAGATATAAGGGCATGGGAGACAAACTCTGTCCACCTCACTTTTTATTGGAGGTGACACCTGCTTCTGTGTGTGCGTGCTCTTGCAGTCATATGTGATTTGCAGTGGTGAGTCTGCTGGAGTCAGGTTTCATTGTGGTGTTGAGCATGTGCCTAGGAGGTTTTTTTTCCCCAGGTGCATATATGTGCTTGGGACTGTGTGTGTCCCTGGAGCCCTGCCCTTGTTCTCAGAGGGCACAGGGACCAAAGAAGGGCAGCTCAGGCATTTCCAGATCAAGGCTAGGCTCACCAGTCTCTCCCTGCTCCTGGGAAGTTTCTCTGGCAGTGCCTGGTGTCAACCTGAGGTTGACACTGATCCACTGATGCTTTTGAGAAAGGGACTCTAACTTGAGTGTGTGTGACATTATCACGGGGTGTGTGGTGCAGGAGTTAGTGAGGCATAGTCCCTGTGATTTGGGGAGCTCTAAACCCTCTTTGAATGTTTTCAGAGTGGAAGTCTCTCTGCCCAGTTGCCTGGACTGAGAGTGTGCCAGGCTTGCTGGGGGGTGGGGTGGGGGTGGAGGGATCGCAGCCTGTATCTGACGTCTGCCTTGAGGCTACAAAGGCCTCACTGTTGATGAGAGTCAGTGAAGGCAGAGTTGCCCCCGTTGCATGGATAGTGGAGAGTGATATCTGCAGGCTCACCAGGACACATGATCCGTCAGGGGACAGCTCTTGTTGCCACACCTTCAGATCAGCAGGGAGGACAAGTGCCAGGTTTTTAATGTGTGAAGATTTTTTTTATACTCTCTGTTGCTTGACTGAGAAATTAAGATAGCAAATTGCTCAGGAGTACCTGTGCATGACCCAAGGGGCGTGCCTGCCTTCTGAAATGACTTTTAGTTCTGCCTGATCCTTTTAAGGAGGAAGGAGCTGTGAGTTTCTTCCTAAACTTGTCTTTTACTTTTAGTTTTTTGTTGACTTATAAGAGTTTAAAAGTCTTACCCCATTACCATTTAAAGGGGGATCAGGATTCTGCATGCATATGAACAGCATTGAGAGCACACTCATTATGGGCCAGATACCGCTGGTGCTGGCTAACATGGTGATCAAAGCAAGGTTCCTTCCCCCAAGAAACAATCTAGCCAGAGACAGAAAGCAAACAGGAATTCTAATGTGCTGTGTGCAGTGCTCTGGGAAGGGAAGTACAGGTTAACGTGGGGACACAGGGCACAGGCGCTCCACCACACTTGGGCGAGAGGATAGGAAAGGCTTCCTGGAGGAGGTGACATCTAAGCTGAGACTTGAGGAAGGAAGAGGAGGTCGCTAAGTGAATAAGGGATAAGGAGAGTGTTCCAGGCAGAGGGAAGTATACACTTGGAGATGGGGGAATATGGCATTTTTTAAGAACCCTGTGAAGTGGGTAAATTGGAATTCCTGTTTTAAGATGAGAAAACCACATTGGCTGGCATAGGTGAAGACCTCGCTCGGGTCAGAGTCAGCATCTGAATGCAGGCTATTCCAAGGCACCCTGCTGCCTCACAGAGAGCGCCCAGCATAGGAATCCTGCCAGGCATATGCTTACCCCACCTTTAAAAGAAAAAAGAAATGCATGTGTTTGGTTTGGTCTGTATTCAGTTATTGATTCTCAGTGTCCTGAAAAGTCTACCCTATGACTCTGTGACTTCCGGTAGCCACACCAGTATAGGGACAGATGATAGGAAGTAATCGTAATAGTGTCTTCTATTTATTGAGCTCTTCCAATTTAGCAGACACTATGCTAAATACTATACATAACGTTGCAGAGAATGGCCAGCTGCCGAGCAGTCCCATGTCCACTTCCTGGGCACACGGGGCAACTGTATTTCCCAGTCTCCCTTGCAGGCAGGTGTGATATATGACTGGGTTTTGGTCAATGTAAAGATGAGTTGATGGGGGCCACTCCCAGGCCTGGCCACAACTCCAACGGGATGAAAGGAGGTGGGGGTCCCTGAATCATCTCCTGGAGGTGAACTATGCAGGAAAGACACCCAGTCTGCATCAGCCTATTAACTGAGTGAGACACAAACACTTATTATATCAAGCCTCTGAGATTCTGCAATCTTTGTGATAGCAGCTAGTGCTAAGTACCCTGACTAATCTGCAATCGTTGTCTCATTTAATATTTAATCCTTACAGCCGCCCAGCGAGACGAACATTATTATCAATGTTTTACAGATGGGGAAGTAAGGTCTGAGATTAAGTCACTCACTTACGTCACTCAGTCAGTAAGTGACAGAGCTGAGATTTCAGTCTTGGTCTGTTTGACTCCAGAGCTCATGCTTTTTTTTTTTTTTTTTTTGAGACAGAGTCTCACTCTGTTGCCCTGGGTAGAGAGTGCAGTGGTGTCATCGTAGCTCATTGCAACCTCAAACTCCTGGGCTAAATTGATCCTCCCACCTTAGCCTCCCAGAATGCTAGGATTATAGGCATGAGCCACTGTGCCTGGCCAGAGCTCATGCTTTTACTACCATGTGAACAATGTCCTCCCCAATCTCAGAAGAGTTTTGCAAAAGGCAAATGTCAAGTGGGTTGAGAAAGAGAAAGAGAGACAGCGAGGGCCCGGGCAGGAGGAACGGTTCAGGCTCAGGGTGTTGTAGAGCGAAGAGGGGTGTGGTGAGCCCCAGGGAACCTGTGGGCAGAGCTGGGTGTACATCTCGTCACAAGGAAACTTTCCGGACAAATTTTGAGCTCTGGATGGCTCATTGTCTCATTTTCACTTTACTTCATCTCTGTCTTCAGGATGATGCTTGTAAACAGGTCTGACTCGGGGACTGGACCGGCAACCGAGCGGGTAGAAAGTCCGTGCTTGAGTGTGGTGAGAAGCACAACTTGCAGTTTCTGTCCCTGGACTGCTGATGAGGGAAGTTCCAGGGCTTGTGATCACTGTGTCAGAGCTACACGTACTGGGCAGGGAGAGTCAGAGAGAATCGACCCCGAGAAGGAGACAAAGAGAAGGAAGTGGTCTGGGGAAACTTGGCAGTCGCTGTGGGTCAGGGATGATGGTAGCTGCAAGGTGACGGGCTCACCAAGGGGCAGGCTGGGCCTGCTCAGCCCCCAGGGAGCCTCTGGCTGTTGTCTACAGAACCTAGTTAATGTCCTCATCCCTTCACCGCCTGCCCGACTCCCTCCTGGGTGAGTATCCAAGAGATGGGAAGGGCCAAAACCCCCTGCGGAACGTTCCTCTTTGTGTACGGCAGCTCAAGCTTGAATGGGGAGTTGCTAGAACTTCACCTAGGTGGGTGACATACATCAATGAAAGGTTTTGGGCAGGAGCCAGACATGTAGATTTGCATTTTAAATAGAAGAGGAAACCCAGAGCATGGAGGTGACTAGCCAGGGTGACTCGCCTCATTAGTGGTAGAATGAAAACCCTGGTCTTTGCACTGAAGTTCAGCTCTCTGCCCGGCCTGCCCCAGCAGCTACGCTTGTGGAACTGTGAAGATTGTGTGAGCTTGTCGTGCCCATCAGTTTAGAGGGAAGGGGAAGAAATACCCATCTCCCAGGTGAAAGTGCCTCCTGCTGCTAATTCCCAAGAGCCAGCAGAGCTGGAGCCAAAAGCCTTCTCATTCCTGTGATCTGCTTGGGACACTGTTCCTAGTCAATGTCCAAGGTGGGAGCAGCTCGTGGGCCTCGAAGACAGGAGACTTACTTCTAGCTCCAGCTTGGCCACTGCCAGCTGTGTGCCCTTGGACCAGTCCCTTCACCTCTATTAGCCCAGGGCAATATTAGAATCTTTGTGACTTTCCCTCTGGGTTGTGGTAAGGCTGGACACAAACTTGCCCTGACAACCAATAAAGGCTTCTCAAATGAGAGGGGGCGTGGTCAGTAGAAATGTCCAGCAGATAGCATCTCGTAGTGGCTAGAAGGAGCTAGCCCTCTCTCCTGTTGCTTGGACTTGTTTGGCCTCTCTCTGGGCTACACCCCACTGTGCCACCCCGGGACACGGGGCGGGGTGTGTGTGTGGCTTTTCACTGTACTTGGGACACCTCCTTCCACCAGAGTGATTTTTAAGAAAATTATCTTGTCAGGAAGTGCATGCACCTAGTCCACTGTCATTGCTTTGTGAACTTGGGATGCAAGAGGTTAAGAATAGAACATCGACAGAAATATCCCGTGTCATTTCAAGAAACAGTTGTGTCTTCCTTCTGTAGTGCAGATGGCTTTGATTTCTCCAGTTTTTAAGGGTGTCATTTCCCCTTAATTCTAAAATAACAACAGTCTGAACCCCCATCCCGTGGATGCAGGAAGTCCATCTGCTCTTGGGTTTCCAGTTCCATAGCCGTCCTGGAGGGCTCACAGCTCACCTCTGAGTGTCTCGTGACAGTGGCCTCTGGGCTGTAACTGCTGGCTTCAAGTGTGGACACAGGATCCTCACATTTGAAAATGCTGTTGGAGGCTCTCAGATGGCAAAAACACTAAAGAGATAGTCATTGAAAACTGGTTTGACAAGTAGCTTCGCAGCACCCACCAGTCCAGCCTCATTTTGCAAACCCTCCTCGTTAATGTTGGGGGCAGGGAAGAAGCCAGCTAACTTCCTGCCTTTGGAAATCTCCAGACCTTTTTGCACACCTTTCTTGCCCACATAGAGAAGAGGGGTCAAAGGCAACTTCCTTTTCCTGCCCAAAGATGACTTCTTCTTCTTCTTCTAATGTTTTGCCTCAAGATGAACACCAGTATCCTTCAGGGGATATCTCTGGCCCCATCCTGAAGGTCTAGTCTGGCTCCAGTGGCCCACACAGGGCTAGGTGCTATAAGTCCGCCTTAGCCTTAAGTAACGGTGCGGGTGGGACAGCAGCTATGTGGCCCACATTGTGGCATGTCAGCCCCACCCAGGGCCTCCCCTCAGCCATTCCTTCCCAGGGGGGAGGGGACCAGGTCTGCTGCCCCTCCTGCTCTTCTTGGGCTCCTGATCTTCAGTGAACAATACTTGGGTAAAGGACGGTGATTTTCAGGCATGGGGCAGTGTAAATTCAGATGTAGGGAAGCCATTTACTTTCTCAGGGGCATGGTTCTGCTAAGGAGCTACTCAGCGCTGCCGAATGAAACCTGCAACACCCCATCTGAGGCATTGCCTTGGCCCCATCGTGGATGTCCACCATGTTTTCCGAATCAATGGGCATGCGCTTCCTTTATCTTGACATGACCAAGAACGTTCCCCCAGCAGAGGGGAAGGCTCCCCACATAAAGACAAACCCCAGTCACTACTCTGCCTTGCAGAAATGGCTTGTAAACCTTTGAGTTACAGTTTCTTTGCTGCAAAGATTTCAAACTCTCTGTCCTCCCATACCTCTGGTAGCAGCAAGAGTGTTCTGTGGGAAGACCCAAGCCTGGGCTGCAAGCCCCAGGTCTGTCAGTTGTCCTCTGTGACTTCGGGCAAGTCATGAATTCCCCAGGTCTCAGATTTTTTAGCTGCAGAAGAAGGATAACACCACTTCCTCCAACCTCTCGAGGTTGTTGAGAGGACTAATGTAAGCAAACGTTTGTTAAGTGCCCTTGCCTACGCATGTTAGGATCCAGAAATTAGTAAGACTTATGAGTAAGTCTTATAAGGCTCATGCATTTTCAGGAGATTTAGACTTGTAATAAATAAATAAATTTGTTGTGGCATGAGAAGAACCTAAAGTGTTTTGTAAACTCTAAGGCGTTATGCATGCATGGGGTATTAGTGCTATTGTCATTTTTCCTGTAGATTGGGTCTCCTTTCTGTTCACTGCTGGGCCAGGCATATCTTGAGCAGCTCACAACGGAAAACCTCTTCTCCCTGTCCCCAGGCTGTAGGAGCTCCCACTATCCCTCTGGAATCCTGGAATCACTGCAGCAGAGAGCTCCCCTCATCCATCCCCCTGTTTCTGGTCCAGCACCCTGGCTGGGCCATGTTGGAAGTCCGCTCTTTCCTCTTTCACAGAATTCGTGACAAATACAAGAAATGGTAACTGGAGGTCAGCCAGGGACGCCAATGGTGAGCATGTGCATGTGCCCGGAAGACGGACGTGTGGGAGGAGGCATGGAAGAGGGAAGCTCTACAGCCCTGGGGTGGAGTGGAGGTTCTTATAATTTATAAGAAAACGAAAGTCAGAGAGGAAGAGCTGTCTCTAGATAATGGTGGGTTCACACCTCACCCCCAGGTTCATTCTGTGGTGATCTGACCTTTTGGGACATAAGAACAAGACAGCCAATGCTCTTCTCACTTCCTTTTTCCAAACTCTTTTAAACGAGCCAACATTTGGGTGACTCTTGGGAGAGATCCTGCTGGTATCTCTGGCAGCCAGTAGCCAACCCTCTTTCTGTCTTCACTAACCTATACCTCTGTCCTACCCTGGCCCCTCTTCTCTGGACACCAAAGGAGCCCCAGTGGAGAATCACCAGGACCCATGAAAGGAAATTAGCATTTCTTCTGCATATTTTTAGAGTTCTTGTATATGGTGGGTGAGGTCATTTTTCTACTTTTTAAATTTCTTTAAACTTTTATTAGTAAATAAGTGTTCAAAACCCACACAAATTCTTTAAGTAAATGTTCAGAAATATATAGAATTTTTATCAACACTTTGATGGACAGTATGAAGTATCAAATAGATGACTCATGTTCAGTGTTACAAATTATAGAAATTCTAAGCCTAACTGTGGAAAGCTGAGGTAAATAAATGTTCTGAGACTCATGAAATTCTTATACGTGGTCACCACTTGTGTCCACATTTAGAAATTAACAGAAGAGTTTCCGTGTGACTGCTGGGTGCTTGCCCATCCACTGGTCCCAGGAGACATCCCCTGTCCACCCACAAAGTGAGATTCTTCTTCCAGCCCCTGGGCTCAGCCTATTTCTATTGCACCACATTCTTGAACTGTGGACGCTATTCCTTCCCCCCTCCACTTAATTTTTTTCCCTGGGCTGATTCTGGTCACCACATATTAAAGCATAAGTCAGTTAACACAGCTCTTCTGTGGTCCCAGTTTGACGACAAAGCCCATAATTGCCACTCGTTCCTCGTGGTCCTTCTCTCTGTTGGGTCCACAACTGGAATCTCTGCAAATAATTCCTTGAGCAGTCGCTTAGGTGACAGGCACCGTGCTAAGTACCTGGGTTCAAAAACAGAAAAGATACAGTTTCCTTTAGAAGGTGTTGAGTTAGAAAGGGCAGGATAGGGGGTGGGGTGGGGGGAAGGAAACCTAACAATTATTATTGTGGTGAGTTAATTTGCTACTATTACGTCATCTGATCTTATATGAAGTAGGTCTTCTCTTCTCATTTCATGGAGGAGGAAACCGAGAAGTTTCAGAGAAGTTACATGGTTTTCCCAAGGTACTCAGTGAGTGGTGCAGCTGGTTTTTAAGCCCAGGTCTGGCTGACTCTAACTACCCCATGTTGCCCCTCCCCTCAGCTCTCACCCGCACCAGCCACAGGTGAAGTGTGGATGGGACAATCGCAGCTGTGGGCCGGTTGGGAGGCCACGGGCAAAGAGCCAGCCACGGGCCTTGCTGGCAGGTGTCCGGGAGCTGCCACTTCCCCCAGAGAGAGGCCCAGAGCCCCAGGCAGCCAGGGGTCGGGTGTGTGGTATGAAAATGAGTAGAAACTGTAAGAAATTCCCTGACAGGGCTTGTCTCTGGCACCGAGGACCTGCGGATGATGTGTATGGGCCAATGACTTCTGAAGCAAAGTCTTTATCATCCTCTCTCATCATTTCCACCTGAGAGCCATCACCCCAGCACCTCCATTTTCCCCAAAGAAAGGCCCTGCGAAAATGTTTATTGTTCGATAGCTACTGATCGCCTAGCACACACCAGACTTCGTTCTGGACAAAGCAGACACAGCTCCTGCTGAAGGGAATGTTCACTCAAGTAGGAGGGGACGGACATCAGTCATCAGTAAATACAATGACTAGGTAGGCTGTCGGACAGTGATAAGTGCTACACAAAATAAAGTAAGGAAGGGGTGTAGGGAATGAGGGGGGTTGCCATTTAAATAGGGTGGGCAGCAGGGAAGGCCTCCCCCCGCAGGTGACATCTGAACGAGGACCGGAAGGAAGTACGGGAGGAGCCGTGTGGGTGTCTGGATGGTGGGTGTTCCAGGCAACAGGAACAGCAAGAGCAAGGCCCCCAGATGGGAGCAAGGCCAGTGTGGGGCTGGGGTCCAGCGAGTGGGGCTCACCTGGCCTTGGCTAGTGGCTGGCTGGCAGACAGACAGAGAGCTTGAGAACCCTCAGTCTCTCCCACATGTCGCCACAAGAATATTCATGGGGTGAGGAGGGGAAGCACGGACATGCTTCTGCAAAAACAACACTCCTAAGCACCCCTACTCCAGCCCTCTTACCCTCTCCTCCTTCTTGCTCCCTCCTTTCTCTTTTTCCTTTTCAGATTCTTCCCTGTCCCCAGATCCGAAGCGCCTGGACATGGATAAGGTTGATGGCAGGAGGTCTGGGAATCGGGTTGAGGAGGGAGGTCAAGGCGTATTAGTTTCCTGTGGCTGCTGTAACAAACGATCACAAACTGGGCGGCTTAAGACAACCGCAATGTGTTTGCTTCTGGCTCTGGAGGCTCTGAAATCAGTTTTACTAAACTGAAATCGAGGTACTGGCAGAAGCACGTTCCCTTCGCTCTAGGGGAGAGTCCGTTCCTTGCCTCTTCCCGCTCCTGGTGGCTGCCAGATTCCTTTGCTTGCCTTCTCCTGTGTGCCTGTGTGTGTGTGCGTGTGCACAGGTGTGTGCGTGTGCAAAATCTCCCTCTGCCTCCCTCTTATAACAAAAATGTCTTAACAGCCTAAATGTGGTTGCATTTAGGGCTCTCCCTGATGATGCAGGTGCCGGGAGTACGCTGTGAGCAAGGCACACCCTCGTGGGCTTGCAGGTTCGAAGGGGAGATGGATGTGAATCCAATAGTCCCCCGGATAGAATGCGAAGTTGCCCCTGCAGGAAGTGCTATGAGAGTCTGTGACTGGGCTCTACCTCATGAGGAAGGCCCGAGAAAGCTTCCGTGAGGAGGAGCATTTGGGCTGGAACCTGAGGGATGGGTTGGGGTAACCAGGTAAAGAGAGAGGGAAGACAGTTCCAGGCAGAGGGGACAGATGGCAGAACAGGGCATGAGTGGCTCTGGCAAGTTGTGCAGGGCCCAGGGTGGCCCAGGGCCCCTTCCTCCCAGCTTCCGACTCAGGCCCATCCCTCAACCTCCCACCCATGGTGGTGGCATGTGGCCCTGTAAGGAAACTCCCCTAGCTCAGCATTGGGAGCAGGCCACTAAGCTTCGGCCAACACAAAGTTCTTAAGAGCCTACCATTGTGGTGGGAGTCACAGGGATTAGGATGAGAAAAGGACGCTGTTCTGGCCCTTGAGGCAAGAGACTGTGTGTGGAGAGGAAAGCACAAGGGCTTAAGTGCCGAATAGTCTGTTGACCTGGGTTGAATCTCACTTCTGCTTCTGGCTGTGTGATCTTGGGAGAATGACGTCACCTCTCTGTGCCTCAGTCAACAAACATTTAACATCTAACTCCGTTCAACAAACAGTTAATGTGGACCCACTGTGTGCTGGGTGGTGGGCCAGGTGCTGGCAGCACTCAGAGACATGCCTGAGTCAGAGCAGCGCCCTGGGGCTGCTGGTTTCCTCTCCTCAACCCCAGCTCTGTGGCCTGCAGGGTTGATCTTGAAGGGCTCCCAGGGCACATGGCACCCGGTGGTTCCTGGTGAACCCCACACCAGGCACGGCTCTCCTGAGATGGCAGTCAGAGACAGGGGACACGGCCTGGGAGTGTGGAGCCTTCTGGGTTTCTTTCCTCCTTCTCTTCTCCCTGCTGCAGAATATTCGACCCTGTTTACGGAGAACCCTCCTTGATTAACGCTGGACATTCTCATCTTCCTGAATGCTCCAACTTCGGGAAGTATGTACTATTTCCACCAACAATTTTCATCTACATCTTTGTTTATCAGCCACTATTATCAGGTACTTCTACTTGATTGTTTTTTAAAATGGGAGTGGCTCTAGTCTTTTCTATATTAAAAAAAAAAAAAAAGCCTTTTCCACGTAAAAGCCCGAGGTGGAGTCAGACAACAGGCCAACTTGCTAGTCCATGTCTGGCAAATCACGTTACCTCCCTGCGTCTCAATTTCCATAGTAAAGTGAGGACACAAATCCTTGCCTGCATCCTCCAAGGACTTCTGCAGAGATGAAATGAGAGTCAGCACCCAGCCCTGTTTGCACCACACTGTGGAGCCCAGCACGAGGCCCAGCCTGGAGTGCTGGGTGGCCGCACTCTCTGAACCGGCCTGGCCTCCCTACACCCACGGGTCCTCCTCTGGGGGCTGTTACGGGGGCTGGTGTGTTAGCGTCCAGACATTGTCTTGTTCGGTTTCTTTTCCAACCCTAGTGGCTTTCGAGCCTTCAGCCTCCTCCCTGCCCTCTCTCACCTTCTAACATCTGGGTGGGGGATTTTGCTCAGAGTGTGAAACAGGCTTCTAGAACTGTCAGGTCCTCACGGGTGTGAGGTGTTGTTTTGCCCTTGGGTGGCCGAGCACTTCATGCGTGAGTGGAGGTGTGTGTGGGACCGTTATGGTGGCCAGGGTCTCGCAGGCTGTGTGTGAGAGCACAGGCACCCGTGGGCAGTCACAGAGCTGAGTGCTGAAGTAGGCTCTGGAGCGAGCTCGAGTGAGTGCCCAGGTGCTACACGGCCAGGCCCAGCAGGGAAGGGAGAGGGGCAACCTCAGAGAAAGATGGAGAAATGTGTGAAGAAAAGGAGTCCGAGCAGGGCTCACCCGGCAACACAAAACCTGCATAGGCAAACAGGGTAAGGAAATTCACTCCAGTTTCTAAAGTGTGGAGTGCAAGGCACACACAAGTATATTAATACAATGAGGTTCACAAATAGGGTGACTCTCTGGGTCCCAGTTTCTTTATGCATGAAATGGGCAGAACAGTACACACTACATAAAGTTATTGTAAGGATTAAATGACATATATACATGAAAGATGTTTAGCACAGTGTATGGTACCACATAAGTGTCCAACAAGCGTTCAGAGTTTATAACTGCTTATCAGCCCAAGGTTATTCTAGTACATGCAATTTCTGAATACCCCTTTGGCTGAAAACAATTACAAGCTCTGAATAAAATATTAAAAACCTCAACTAGGAGAAGAGACAAATCTCCCATGTATAAGAGTTCTAAATAACTTATATAGATAATCTGTCATCAGTGCTGGGGTGGCGGGTGGGGGCAGCAAAACTCCCCACTCCTTAAGTGCAGGCTACACAAAGTGGTTTCCTTCCAAAGAGTCCACAGTGTGGCAGAGGTGGCAGGAGACGAGTAACTTTATAGTGGAGAAGCCTGACAAACACCACCTCAGCCAGGTCATCAGGATCAAAATGAACAGTAAGGCCGGGCGCGGTGGCTCACGCCTGTAATCCTAGCACTCTGGGAGGGCGAGGCGGGCGGATTGCTTGAGGTCAGGAGTTCGAAACCAGCCTGAGCAAGAGCGAGACCCCGTCTCTACTATAAACAGAAATTAATTGGCCAGCTAATATATATAGAAAAAATTAGCCGGGCATGGTGACACATGCCTGTAGTCCCAGCTACTTGGGAGGCTGAGGCAGTAGGATTGCTTGAGCCCAGGAGTTTGAGGTTGCTGTGAGCTAGGCTGACGCCATGGCACTCACTCTAGCCTGGGCAACAAAGCGAGACTCTGTCTCAAAAAAAATAAAATAAAATAAACAGTGATAAGTCATGTTGCCAGCATGTATCTGTCACATGCTATAACGAGAATGACCCTTTACTTCTGTAATTGTCCTCCCAGAACGTCTGAGCAGGAACAAAACATCAAACAAATTCCAACAGAGGATCTTTCTACACAGTACCTGACCAGTCCTCCTAAAACTGCCAAGGTCATCAAAAACAAGAAAAGTCTGAGAAACTGTCACAGCCAAGAGGAGCGTAAGGAGATATGACAACTAATTATAACATGATACCCCAGACAGGATCCTGGAACAAAAAAAGGACATCAGGTAAAAACTAAGGAAATGTTAATAAAGTATGTACTTTAGTTAATGAGTATATCAACATTAGTTCATTAATTGTAACAAATGTACCACACTAATGTAAGATGTTAATGGTAGTTCTCATATATCCTGGAACTTGTAGGGTATATGAGAACTCTTTGCACTATGTTCTCTTTTTTTTAATAAATCTAAAACTGTTCTAAAAAATAAATATTTGAAATATACATATACACACGCACGTCTATATCATCTGTCTATCATCTATCAATCAGTAAGGGAAAGTGACTGTGGAAAGGTGTTAGCAATTGATAAATCTATGTAAAGTACATACAGGTGTTCTTTGTATTATTCTTGCAACCCTTCTGGAAGTTCGAAATCATTTCCAAAAATATATATGTAATCTGCAAAAACAAGCAAACAAATCCAACTATTTTGAGGGCAATAGAGAACAAGCAAAAGCAGACAGCATCCGGAGGATTGTGTTATGTTACTTGATAGGAAGAGAGCAAACTTGGGTCCCCAAGAGCTCATCTCAGTTCAAGGTGGCACTTGGGGAACATGCAAGGGGGAGTCTTACTGGGCCAAGAACTGAGTCAGACAGAGGTCAGGGTCTGGAGCTTCCAGACCAGCTGGAAATTGAGAAGGAAAGATCTCAGGAGGAAGGAAGCTACAGACTAGGGAGCCTCAAATCTGCATGGAGATTCCTCTTAAATCTTTAACTGACTTCTATATTGTGCATACACGCAGGATGAGACTCCAAGGAACCGGCAGAGATCTGGGAGGCAGAGATTCCATTTCTTTAATGGATGTCAGAATGTTCCAATTTTCTATTTCTTCTTCTCTTATTTTTCTTAAAGCTTGTTCGAAATATAGTTTCATTATTTTTATGAAGTTGTTCAAAACATAACTTCATTTTTTACATTATCTGTAGAGTCTGTAGTAATGTTGCTTTTTTCATTCATTCCTGATATAAGTAATTCATGTTTTTTTAAATCAGTCTTGCTAGATTTTTTATCAAATTTATTAATCTTTTTTAAAAAGCTAATTTTTGGCTTTTTTAATTTTAAAATTTTATGTTTTCTATTCATAAACGTCTGCTATTTATCATATCCTTCCTTCTACTTTCCTTAGGTTTGATTTGCCATTTTAAAAGTCACCATGACACGGCAATTTATAGCATTGATTTTCAGCTTTTCTTCATCTCTCTGTATTTAAGGTTATAAATTTCCCTTTGGTCACTGTTTTTGTCACATCCCACAAGTTTAGTTATGTCTATAACATAGTTAAAAATATTTTACATTTTCATTATGATTTCCTGTGCCCATGGGTTATTTAGTACATTATTTGCTTCCCAGGCAGTTGAGGATTTTCTAGTTATCTCTTTTTTATTGATCTGTAGAACATCCTATGAATGATTTAAATTTTGAGACTTGATTTATGGCCCAGCCTATAGTTAATTTTGGTGTTTGATATTTTTTGATGCTATTATAAATGGTATTGTTTTGTAAATTACAATTTCTGATTATGTATTGCTAGTATATAAAAATACAATTGATTTTTTTACCTGAATCTTGCAGCCTGTTACCAGTTACATGTTATAGTAGCTTTTCTTTGTAGATTCCATCAGGTATTCTATATAGATGATCATGTTACCTAAAAATAAAGTCAGTCTTATTTCTTCCTATCCAACCTAGATGCTTTTTATTTCTTCTTCTGGCCTTATTGTTCCAGCTAAGAACCTCCAGTAAAATGGGGAATGAAAGTGGTGAGAGGGAATCTCTTGTCCTGTTTCTTCTCTCAGGGGGAAACTTTTAGTCTCTTGCCATTAAGAATGATAGCTATAGGATTTTTGTGGATTTTTTTTACAGAATTGAAGAAGTTCCTTTGTATTCCTAATTTGCTGAGAGTTTTTATAAGGAATGGATGTCAAATTTTGTTGAGTGCTTTTTCTGCATCTATTGAGAAGATAGTATAGTTTTCCTTTTTTAGTTTGCTAATGTGGTGAATTACACTGAGGGATTTTCACGTGTTAATTCAGCCCTGAAGCCCTGGGACAAACTTCACATGGTCATGATGTTATATCCTTTTAATATATTTATTGCTGGATTCAATGTTGTTAAAATTTGTGCATCTATGTTCATAAGAGATTTGGGACTTTAGTTCTCCTCCTGGGAATGTCTTTGGTTTTAGTATCATGGTAACGTTGGACTCATAAAATAAGTTAGGAAGTTTTTGCTTCTCTTTAATTTTTTGGAAGAATTTATATAGAATTCACATTATTTCTTCTTTAAATATGTAGTAAAATTCACCAGTGAAGCCATTGGGCCTGGAGATTTCTTTGTGAGAAGGTTTTTAACTATAATTTGAAATTATTGAATAAATATAAGGCTGTTCAGGTTTTCTATTACTTTTTGAATGAGCCATGGTAATTTGTGTTTTTCAAGGAGAATTAGTCCATTTTATGCAAGTTTTCAAATTTTTGACATAAAGTTGTTCATAATACTGATTTTTTTATCCTTTTAATTCTGTAGAACCTGTTGAGTGATGTCACCTCACTCATTCCTGATACTGGTAACTTAGATCTTCTCTCTTTTTATTCCAATCATTCTAGCTAGACATTTGTCAATTTTATTGACTTTCTCACAGAACCAGCTTTTGCTATCATTGACTTTTTTTGGTTTTATTTTCTGTTTCATTAATTTCCACTTTGACCTTTATTATTTTCTTTTTCTACTTCTTTGGGGTTTTTCTTTTTATTTTGGCTTCTTAAGGTATAATATGCATTTATTTACTTGATATTTCTTTTCTAATATAGGCATGAATTTTCCTTAAGTACTACTATGAATTTTCCTTAAGTACAGCTTAACAGCATCCCAGAAATTCTGATGTGTTGTGTTTTCATTTTAATTCAGTTGAAAATACTTTGTAATTTACTTTTCAATTTCATCTTTGATCATGGGTTATTTGGAAGTTCGAGATTCAGTTTCTAGATATTTGGGGATTTTCCAGATATCTTTATGATATTAATTTCTAATTTAATTCTGTTATGGTTAGAGAACATACTGTGTATGACTTGAATTCTTTGGTATTTATTTAGACTTATTTTAAGGCCCAGATTATGGTCTATCCTGATAAATACTTTTGATGGTGTACACTTGAAAAGAAAGTATATTCTGCTGTTGTTAGGTAGAATGTTCTATAAATGTCAATTAGGTCAAATTGGTGGGTAGTACTGTTCAACTGTATTGTATTCTTACTGATTTTCTACCTACTTTTTCTACCACTTATTGAGAGAAAGGTGTTGAAATCTCTGACTATCGTCGATTTGTCTGTTTCTCCTTGCATTTTTATCGGTGTTTACTTTTCATATTTTGAAGGTACATAAACATTTAGAATTGATATGTCCTCTTGATTAATTGATCCCTTTATCATTACAAGATGACCTTCCCTATCTCTGATGATATTCTTTGCTCTGAAATCTACCTTGTCTGATATCAATATAACGACTCCAGATTTCCCTTGACTAGCATTAGCATGGTCTGTCTTTTAACATCCCTTTACTTCTAACCTATACATATCTTTATATTTAAAATGCATTTCCTGTTGTCAGCATATAGCTGGATTTTGTTTTTATTCAATTTTATAAATTTTTTCCAATTTTATAATCTCTGCCTTTTAATTTGGGCATTTAGACCATTTATATTTAAAATGATTACTGTTGTGGTTAGGTTTGAGTGTATCATCTACCTATGTATTTTCTCTTTGTCTTATCTGTTCTGTGGTACCCTTTTCCCTTTTTTTCTGCCTTGTTTGGATTGAGTATTTTTTTTTTTTTTGAGACAGAGTCTCACTTTATTGCCCAGGCTAGAGTGAGTGCTGTGGTGTCAGCCTAGCTCACAGCAACCTCAAACTCCTGGACTCAAGCAATCCTGCTGCCTCAGCCTCCCAAGTAGCTGGGACTACAGGCATGTGCCACCATGCCCGGCTCATTTTTTCTATATATATTAGTTGGCCAATTAATTTCTTTCTATTTATAGTAGAGATGGGGTCTCGCTTTTGCTCAGGCTGGTCTCGAACTCCTGAGCTCAAACAATCCGCCCACCTCAGCCTCCCAGAGAGCTAGGATTA